>BMAW01034015.1:1081159-1132630 GCA_019974015.1 Nephila pilipes
ATTATTAATAACTATTAAATTTTTTTACAAATTAAAAAAAATGTAATTTTCTACTTTTATTAAAGGTAAAGCAAAATAATAAATTTTTTAACACAATTAAATATAATTTGTATCGCCATGTACTTACTGTAAGGTAAATAATTCAAAGCAAATTATCTCAAAATACAGTTTATTTTGAAATAGCAAAATCGATAGAATTGACTATAAATTTTAAACATATTGCCCTCTATAATCAGTTATTATTATATTTATCAAGCTTTAAATGTGTTTTAGAAAAAATTAATAACTAAATTATTTGTAGTTTTCAAAGGATTCCTTAAGTTTCCAATTTTGTCTAATAATTATGTGTCGCTAAGTAATTATTACGTTGTATATGATTGATAATTACGTTTCTATAAATGAATAAATGTATGAGTTAGAGCCCATTTGTAGAGGGCGCTTTGTAAACGAATGTATGAGAAGGTTAATATAGGAGTTTATTGTGCTTTCATGACAGACACTTCACATGCATCTCAGTGACAGACAGGGGAATGAAAGCATGTGCCCTGTTGTAAGTATCCCAGGGATATCAGATCCAGAGCATTGGGTAGTATGCCATTGTAATAAAATCATGAACTCAATTTTTAAAGTTTTTATTGTTTGAAAATGTATTTTTTGGGAATTACAGAAGGATAGTAGAGCAAAACAAGTGAGGTCTAAAAATAAAGTATTTAGGACTAGTTTGGAAGCTCTAATATGTGTCACTGTTCCAGAGTGGTACTTTATTAACTAGAATTTTAAATAAATCTCTCTTATCATAAATATTACTATAAACTTTATATCTATAATTTTCAATTTTATGTCTAAATATTATAATTGCTTTTTATTTTATTCAACGAATTGAATATTTATTTAATGAATAAAATAATTACTTTTTAAATGAACTAAATTCAAGTACGTGGGATTGAATGAAAGATTAGGTTTATCTTCTGAATTTTAAATATAAATTAAGTAATTAGATAACCAACATGTCTATAAATAACAAAGTAACTTTATCTGTATAATTTTATTTATAATAGTGTAAAGAAATTATGGTTGCATTATTGCTTATTGGTCCCATTGTGTATTCCTTCATTTTGTTTATATTTTTTATTGTTAAATTTAAATGTAATTTTCTTTAAGCACAAGAATAACTAAGATTTAACACTTTTTAAATTACATATTTTGTTTAAATATAATTAAAAGATCCCTCCCCCCTTTCTTTGGAAGATCATCAAAATCAATAGAATTAGATTGGTTGGGTTTTATTAACGTCGCACTAGAAGCAACACGAGAGCTTCTGGCTACTGACCTCATAACTTTGAACCTCGGTCAAGTGACAAAAAGAAAGATAAATTTTTGATATTATCGGCCAGCATGAATCGCGGCTGGCGATTTTCGTCGAGTCGTTGGTTCGAATCTTAATGCCACAAAATACCCGAAGTGTTGTCAGGATTGATGCACGTTAAACTTGTCGGCGCTCAAAGTCCTGCCGTTGGTGTGGTGTGGAAGTTAATAGTGGGGGATGTCAGTTTAGGTGTCGTCCTTGTCATTTGACCGAGGTTTAAAATTACTGAGGTCCGTTTCCAATAGCCCTCGTATTGCTTCTAGTGCTCATTACTAAAACCAAATCAAAACAAATAGAATTATAAATGTTTTCGAAATCATAAGTATGGATTGATTGTACTTCATTTTTTATTTTAAATTTGTTAAATTTTATATGCACTGTTTTTTAATATAGCTGTTTTATTTTGCTTTTTAATCGTTTCTTGTAAATTGATTTAACAATTAACCTGCTTTTTATATCCATTTGTCACTATTCTAAACTTAATTGCGTCTTTGTGAAATTTAAGCTCTACAATATGCAAATATTTAATTTCCCTCATCTGAAATCCAATTATTTTATAAAGTGTGGTTGTTCTATTTTTAATTGCTTCATTTGTAATTTTAATTTTAATAAAAGCCTTATATTCTTCTAACATTTATTGTTTTATTGTTGTAATATTTACAAATAATTGCATAATTATTTGGTACATATCCCCACATATATGTTAACAAAATCTTTTTGTAACTATAGAATTGACATTTTTGTTTCATTAATTTTCGTGCTAATACTAGTTTTGAAGTGAATGCTATTAATATCTTGATTAATATTGTACTTATTTTCAATGAATTCTTCTAAAGGTCATCTATATTTTACAGCTATATTAGTAAAAATTTATCAGAATCATAATTAATCTGTTTATTAATACATTGGTTATTATATGATATCACAAGTCTAAAACCTGTACCTTTATTCATAATATTTCTTAATACTTTAGTATTGATTATTTTTATTTACCAGCAATTATACGCTGGTGTTAATCATTAATGTAGTTTTTGTAATTCTCTATATTTACAATTTAATGCATTTTTTAAGTCCTTAATATTATTACAATAAAAATTAAACCTGCCTATGCCTTGCTATACTTTAAAGCTTTTTCAATATTAATATTTTTTTACTGAAAGAAAATACATACGTTTCTTAAAAATATTATTAAAATTTATGTTATTAAAAGATTTATTTATAAGGCTTAGTCTACTATATTCATTATTATAATTATCTTTATTATTGGTTTTATGTTTATATTTTTCGATAAAGTTAGTAATATCCTGAATTACACGTAAGCATTAGCTATCTATTTTATTTTCTTCATATAAAATTTTTTGAAGAAAACTAATTTCTTTTTTCTTTAGTCCAAATATAAAATATTTAATAATATGTTTCAGATTATGTAGTTATTTTCAAAATTTCTAGTTTATTCATTATTTTTGGTATTTATAGCTTCTTTATCTAGACATACTCACATATACCAATAAACGAAAAATAATACTTATCAAAATCTAAAAGGAATAGAATTTAGGAATATTAATTTGAACATTATATGTTTTTTTACTGACATAATTTCCAGAATGTTATTGATTTTTTTTGGATTACTTTGAAGTGTATAAAATTAATATTTGTAATATTTGGAAATGCATTAGATTCATATATTTTTAGAATTTTTGAGCAGTTTGTAACAATATTGGTATTTGGAATACTTGGAATTTTCTTTAATGAACACGTGAAATGCTTTTGTAATTCAAACAATTTTGTAATGTTATATAAAAAAAATTAATGGAATTTCGCATTAGTCTTATTTTAATGTTACATTTAATGTCATTTAATTATAAATTACTTTACATTAAAAAATTTGAAATAAGTTCTATTACCTAATTTACCTATTAATTTTATAACTGATATACTCAATAACATTACCTGAGTAAAACCAAAATAATATTTATAATACAAGGCTTCTGAATTTTACCAGTCCCATTTTATTTTCATTTGTAGATTATATATGAAGTAATTCTTATATTTATTTATGAATATTTTTACTTCTAGCTGAAAGATACCCTTTGAAAGATTAACTTTTTCATATGTTACATGCATTTTAAAAGAAATTTTATTGAACAACCTTTCTGAGACACTCTTCTATATTCAAACAACTAGAACTCAATTGATTCAGAAGCTCAAAGTTTTCTTGTTTCAGTTGAAATTGTTCTTAAAACTAAAAGTAGCAGAGAAAGGATTTTGATGTTTCAATGCTTCTTTACATCTTTCAAGCTGAAATGACTTTTGCTTCGAGAAATAGTAAACTTGTCTAGACGGAGATGTGCTATATTTGATACTTTAAAAGCGTAAAGTTCATGACTTTTTATACATTTTTCTTTAAAAAAGATAACTATATTCACTTTCAAGTGAAACAAGTGAAGTGTAAAAATACTTTCTTGCTACTTTATAAAGAAAGATCTTGTAACGAATACGAAAGAGCATTGATTTTTTTTTCTTGAATGAATCTAAATTGGAACTTATGTTTCAGTAAATATAAAACAATAGAAAAACGTATAAATTATGAAAGCGTTAAATTAAAGAGTATATAAAAGTTTCCATATATAATGATGAAGATAATAATTTATCATTATTCATTAATAATTATTATTTAACTCTTTCTGGATTTCTTCATATTTCAACAATTGGCGAAATATAAGAGTATATCATATGTTTAATTTTAATTCATAGAGTAGAATTAAAAAAAAAAAAATCAGAAATTTTAAAATAAATAAAGAGAGAGAAGAAGGAATGTAATAAATTTTTTAATTATTCAATTAATAATCAGAATTATATTCAATTAATAATTATAATGTTCGGAAAATTATTGAATTAAAGAGTTTAGAATTTTACTGAATTAATATTTATTTTATTGAATTACCAAATATAATCTAATTTTTTAAAATTTAAAATAGTTTAAATTTAAAAAGAAAAATATTTTTGAAAAATTACATGAAAAAGAAAGGATGGTTTTGTGGAAATAGAAGATTAATGCTTAATATCTATAAATCGAAGGCAGGCACTTTTCAACATTAGAGCAGTGTCCCAACGTTGTTTATTTTCCTTCATTTTACAAAATATAATGGTAGCTTTTGTATGTGTATATGTACTTTACATTTTTATACATTCTATTAAAAGCATTTATATATCTTGTGGGACTCCCTGACAGTTTTAGTTTCTTCATTATGTGAATGATTTATTTGTTCTATCGATTTATCTTCTTCAAGCAAGCTGAAGATCATTTACTAAAGTAGTTTATGTAAATTTACAAAAGTTACAGTGAAGTAAATTCTCGCTTTCAGTATTTAACGGCGTTCTTAAATGCGTTTGGTAAAAGAGATTTGAGTTGCGAAAATTGCATTTTTTTAACTTTGAAAATATCATCTACCAATATTTGTAATTAATATAGACTTTAGTTGGAATTCGGGAAATTTTGATTTAGGCAATTTTCGAATTTGCAAATTAATTTAAATGCGCAACTTGCGTTGATCATCTAAATTCTATAAAGTAGTTTTTTCCATTCAATTCAAGCTAAGAGCTTCTATATTATTTAGCTAAATAAAGATGTTTATTTAATTATTAGTCCGTCTTGTGTGTGTCTGGTTTCCTATGAGCTTTGGAACAACTTAAGTGAGTTAAAAATAAGATAAGGCTAGACTTCATAATCTTTCGAATAAGTAATCAAAGAAAATAATTTCAATTCGGATAAAACTTTTTGGATATCCAAACAAAAGAAAGTTAAGCAAAGCGAGACAAATTTACCATGCAAAACAATTTGTCTTTGCTTCTTAAAAATATAATAGATTCAGTTTGGATGCAGATCCTAAGGGAAAGTGCAAATATAAAGTTGTATTTTGTTAAATTCATCTAATTAGTTAACAAATACAAGAATAAAGTTTTATCGAAAGAATGTGAATAAATAATCAATGAATGAATACAAGGAAATTTCTATAATTAGTAGAGAATTAAATCCAATCACACAGACTTTACAGATGTTTAGAAAAATGTTCAACATTATAATCAGACGTATTGACTTTCGAACTTTTTTTTATTTGTAACTTCATGTTTAATCATGTAAAGTGTTCTGGAATACACTAATAGTAATCCTATTTACGCTGTAAAATCAATAAGTAAATTAAGTAATAGTAATTGCTATCGAAATACATTTACTTAAAATTTTAATCACACGAATATAAAGAGCGTGATTTGAATGCAATGAAATGAACCTTTTACTTTAAGAGATTCACTGATAACTTTAAAATCGAAATTCACCACAAAAATATAAAAACATCGGTTATTTGTAATGTATTAAACAATAAAGTACTTTAAAGCGATAAAGCCTTTGAGAGTTCCTTGTTGCGTTATTAATTAATGAAAACTTGAAATAAACACCCATCAGGAACTTGCATAAAAAATTGTTTTGAGATGTACGTGTGAATATTATGATGGTTTCTTATCACTGCAACACATTATCTTTAAGACTAATGTATGCTGGGTTTATAATGAATTTTGTAGAAAGACAATTTAATTTTCATCAATATATTTCTGTCTTTCTTAATGAAATAATGTAACTTAGTTTTAGGTTAAATAAGTAAGACTTTAATTTGAAATATTTTATTTTGAATCCTCTCATTTTGTTTATTTTATCAGAAAATTATGTGTTTTGATGTAAAATAGTTTTACTGAAAGCAAGAATTAATTTTTTATAGCTACCAAAAATCAAATATTTCTTTAAAGTTAATTACTCACATTGTATTCAAAGTTAATATTAAGTTTGTATCAAAATAGGTTTAGCATCATAAAAACACTATAATGACATGTTTTTAAGCTGAAGACATAGTGTGAATATTAATGAAATATTTTTTTACTGCAAGATTTTTATATGATACATTTGATTTATTTTGTCTATCCTACAGCTCATTTATTGCTATAACTATATTAATTCTTAAAGAACAGAGTTTTAAAGTTTTAAAATACTTATTATAAATTTGTGTTATTATATGTAAAGGTATTCAAACCATAAATTGTCCTTATTTCTTATTTAAATTTCATTAATAGTTTCATCAGAATTTCGAAAACGAATTTGGAAAGGGAAATTAACAAATAAATGGTATAAAAAAGAACGCTTTTCTGCAAGTATTCTCATAAGTTAACTTTAAAAATTCAATTTATGAAATATAATGAAATAAAATATTTCTTTTGACTTTTTAGTTTAAAATGAATGTACGATGAAGGTATTTTCTAAATTACCTTTATTTTCCTCCTTAAAAAATTTAGTTAATAGTTCTTATTCACATTAAAGGATTCAGAAAACATACATTACTTTACGCTTACTATTTTGAAATATTTAGAAAAATAATAGTTTGATATTTCTCACCGAATTTTTCTATTAAATATATAAGATATGTAAATCACACAATACGAGTGTTTGATTTCCGTTTTTCATTGAGATTTCTAATTAAAAAACACAGCGAAATTACATTGTCTAACAAAAACGTTATGCATTTTTATCAATTTTGACACTTTTGCCGCTAAAATCATCTCAACTCAACTCAACAAAAAATTGAGACTATGTTATGTTTCATAAACTTGATTTAGTAAGGTTGTAATGACAAATCTAAGTTATATTACATTTAGCCATTGTAGCAACCATTAAAAGATTTTATAATAAATCATATATTATGATTAATTTTATCACTTTGATCTGCATGGTCCTCTTGTATTATGCATCAATATTAGAGACTGTTCTGCATTTACTTAGAAATTATCATTTAATTCTCGTATATGTGCAGCCTGTATCTTTTTAGTTCAGAGAACTACAATATCATTCGTCAATAACTCATTTTGAAAAAATAAGGAGATGTTAATGCTTTAAAAAATTTTTAAAACATAATTTAAGTTACCTTTGGGAAACAAATTAAACTGAGATTCCTTATCTGAAAACTACTTATCGGATTCAGTTCCTTCTGTTGGCGACAGGGGGAAAATGGCGCAAAATTACTCCATATTCCGGCAATTTTTCTCAGTTTCTCTCCTTTTCAGCTCTTTTGAAAAACGCGTCGTTGGCACCCTTTATTGCCATTTTTTCCGTTCCCGACGGTTGGAGCTAAACTAAGATTTTACACTGTTTATTTCTGTTTGAGCAGTTTTGAAAGTTTCCTTTATTTAATAAGCAATATATTATTTCTTTATTAGATTTCATTTCATAATTTTAAAAATTTATAATTATTTTAACGATATTTATTAAAATAAGTAATTGCTTACCGAGTAGTCCTTCAGTTTAATTTAGACAAGATGTACGAAAAAAATGTTTAAGTATAATTATGTTTTTACTTATTTCATATACTTTATTTTCTGATCATTCAATAAAGGGACTAAAGGCTGAGATCAACGAACAAAAATGTTTTTAAGAAAGTTACGATTTTTCTGAAAACAAACCGTGCAGAAAGAATAGAAAAATTCCTAAACTGTTCTTTGGGTGTAGTGATTCGTCGCAAGGGTGGAGTTGCCTGACATGAATCATCCCCATTCTTCTTTAAATTATGGTGATTCAGATCCAAAGTTTATCATCAAAATCACCAGATTAGGAAGGGGGAGAATGGCTGGAAAGAATGTTTCTCAAAAGCAAATTCTGAGGGGAAAAAATGGAATAAAGTTGAAGATCGATTTGCATTTACTTAAAACACATATTTGACTTGCGTAGAATGGCAGCAGTCATTAAGTTGTTAATGTTTCGTAAATAATGTAACATATTGAAGAAATTTTTTAAAGGGAAGTTTTAGTTGATGGGGTTTATGTATATTTGTGTGGATATTTCTTTTTTGAATTTCAGAGAGGACTGGATACTTTAAATTACTTTGTTCTTTACGACAAAATGCAAGTAAGTTTTTCGTCAGATTCTCGGAATATTGATGAGTCGATTTATTATTTGTAACTTTTACAGTTTTGTATTACTTAAAAGTAAATATTTTTTTTTTAATCTTGAACAATATATGCTTAACCCTAAGATAATTAATGTTGAATAATTACTATTTATTCCACTTTCTCAAATAATTTGTTTTGATTTTGTTGAATAGATGATGAATAGCTGGTCGTAATCACACATCTTTCTAACTCGATAACACACAATATAAATTTGCATATTTTACAACTTCCTCTTTCACAGATTTACAGTTTTTGTTTCTTCCCTTATGAGAAAATTTTGAATATTGGAGATTTTGAATAATTACTTAATTTTATGGATGGTTAATTTTTTTTTATTTTTTAGGAACTGCTCTCGGAGAAAAATATCAACATTATCCGATTAGAAACAACAAAAGTTAAGTTTTATTCTTTTGATTAATTCCTGCATTATTAATACAATATTAGTTGTTCCTATTTTCAGATTTTTTTTACTCTTGTTAAAGACTTTAAAAATTTGTTGGAATAAATTTATGTTTCATTGTTTGAATTTATGTCTATGAGGAAATTAATGTCATTATATTTTAGAAACTTAGTTGTATCTCATGAAGTTTTTTCACCGCATTTATACCTAAATGAATAAAAAAAACCCCATTCATTTAGCTCGCAAAAGTGATAATTTTACAAATGTTTGGTATTTTACTTTAAACAAAGTAAATATTATGTTACCATAAGTAATTGGGTTAAATAATTTGATGGTATATTATTATTAATAATAAATCAATCATTGGCATATTTGGACTTAAAAGATAAGATAATATATTTACATTAGAAGCAAATGTATTTTGTTCACTTACAAAATGCATTTTTTGAACCTAAATACACATAATTAGTATGAATAGTTTCTAAGGTTTAGAATTTGATTTTAATATCAGGTGCGAATATTAAATAATTCATTTTAATTTAAAATTATGTATTTCTTACACGTTTGTTATCATAATTATTAATATAAATTGTTTTTTAGAAAAATTCAAAGTTTAAACTAATCTTTCTCAACTTAATCAAATTTTGTTTGATAATAACTACATAAATATCATGATAAATATATGAAGAGGTAATTAGATGCGTAAGCATATGCTAACTTCAACTGACTCAGATTATTAAGTTGCAAATGATCCAGATCAATTTAATATTTAAAATATCAATATTTGTCATTTAAGTTGGTAATGTGCATGATAATACCACTCGCTCAAATAGAACAATAATAAAGTTAGTCCAAATATTTTCAACATTAATAGCTAATGGATAACTGAAATGGATACAGTTTTTATCAAGAAGTCATCAAGTGGGTAATGAACATATTGATGGACAACTGATAAGCTACCTGTAGACATGAAAGCAAGCAGGACTCAAGTATCCAAAAAATACTACCGAGAACTGTGATTAGTTGAGTAGCCAGAACTATGAATTTAATGGTACAATATATCTTCTACTAAACTAGAATGAACGTAGCAGGTATGGGCCGTCAATGAGAAAGGATGGAATTCAGACAGGTCCAGGAAAGTAAGAGGTCAGTAGACGAATCACCAGGACAAAATTTTGTAACCAGACAGCAAGATAATAACTCCTTTTCCTCTTCTGCTGTGTTCATCCAACTGCATGGGTATAATTACTAATGCCACGAGTGCACACTCAGAATAATTGCAACTTTCATGCAGAAATTTGTTGCTCCAATGCTCCGCCTCATGGTAAAACGAGAAGGTGTAAGTAGATCATGTTGCCTCGTGGCATCGTGAGGAGGTGGCAAGCGACTCCATTAGGGCCGTCACACATAATTAGCATTCCGAATGCGGCCTGGGTAGCTTATCAAAAGTCTCTTGTATGTTGTAAAAGGAAGGTTAATAGAAAAACAATATCAAAAATATTTAATCTTAATTCAATTGAAATTTCGAGTCTATAATAGCAATAATTGTTAATAAAAATTGTAATCTTTGAATTTCATTGCAGATAAAACAAATAAACATACTTTCCCCCTTTAAATATTCTAAATTTTTTTTCCCATTCCATGCGAAATAATTCCCGAATTTTTTATTTTAATATGGTTCATTTTAAAAATGAAAGGGGAAATGTTGAAGTTTTTTGATTACCTAAATTTTGGCAATTTATGTATGAGTCAGTGATTGTCAAGTATACGCAAAGTATACTGACAACAACTACTGTTTTCAAATCTGAGGTAGGCAAATGCAATGATTTTAATTATTTAACAATAAGCTGTAAAATTTAGTTCCAATAATATTGGAATATTTAATACTAAATCCTTTCTTTTCTTATTTTTTAAAAGCTTTTTTAGTAAGATTTCTTCTCTCAATATAGTTATGTAATAATATTTCTGTAAAAGAGAAATAAAAAAAATCATTTCTTGTATTTGAGTTAGAATTAAATACTGAATGTAATTTAAAGTGGGAAAATTCATCGAAATAAATTTATTGAAATTGAGTTTATTTTTCCGATTTTCATTGGAAAAAAAAGAAAGTCTCTGAATAACTTAAACAGAGAAAACAAACTTGACGGATAATGATTTTTCTTGAATTTTCGATATTTCTTGTTAGATATGTATGAGTTCTTGCTCGCCATGGATGGTTGGAGTTTTTCCTTAAAATCAACTTTTGTGGAACCTTGTGCATTGTTTTGTTCAATACCACCAATCAGTTCAATTTTTTTTTCATTTCTTTATTATTGATTCCAGACCGTCTCAAAGAATGAATAATATATCTCGAAAGTGACGTGCAATAAGTAAAATAATCAGCTTTGTATTTTTTCTATGGGATGATTTGCTACATTATATTATTTACAGTTTGTTTAATTTAGTGAAATTATTCATCATGTATAAAAAAAAAAGTCTGCTGTTGATGAGAATATTGCCATTTGATCTCAATGTAAACTATACAAAATATTATTTTTGAGAAGAGTATTTTTTGAATAGAATAAATAGTTTCAGCAAAAATAGATTTTAGAAATTTTTCTATTTAATATGATTAACCCACATTGTCATTTTATGCTAGAAAACTGTTAAGGTTTAAAAAGTTTTTGTTACATTTTTGCAAAAACAATTTCGAGACATTTATTAGAAAGTTTCAGAATGAGAACAAACAGGTTCTGTATTTTTTGTCATTACTTTTTAAGAAATCTCTAGATTTTTTACACATTCTAACTAACGATCTGTTACAAAAACCACTCCTGAGTATCGTGTAGGGGGACGAGTGAAATCAGTTCAACAAGAAGGATAACTGAAAAATACTCTTTATTCACAAATATTCCGGACAGGACGATACGCAGGCTACAAAACTCGGACAGCTTAACAGCAAAATTAGGAAACACAGCACTTGTCAGATAAGCGAGACTTCCGGAACTAATGCAGCATTTGTAATAACAGTCACAACTGCATCAGTAATGTTCAACTCACCAGCTTGTTAGTTCGCATTACGGACAAATCTCCAAAGTAATTCTTCTACAGACTCCGGCAGTTTCTGGTAGAGCAGGCCACTTGCCAGGAAATTTACTTAAACACATTATCGATACTCAGCATATCCCTGCCAATGTCGATTGCTTCCAATCGAAACGCTGATAAATCCTCTCAGTCTTTGCATCTCTCCATATTTATAGCTACCCCGGCTAGGTATGCAGTCATAGAGAAAATTCAGGAAAAATCCATAATTTTCCTACCAGTCGAGATTTCGACCAGATTCCAGCATTTTCTAGAAACATCTTTTTGTCTTCAAAATCCTCAAGTTTCTAGCCAAGTCGTCAAAATGGTCCCAAAAAACCATCGCTAAGTTTAAGGAGTCATTGTTTAAGCTTTCATTTTCGTTCGATGAAATCTATGAAAATGTCTCTCTTCCTTCATTATAGGTAAGCTGCAGGGAAGGTCATCGCAGGTTCGTAACAAAACATATACTTTGAATATTAGTTTTTTTTGGTTGTAAAGGAAAGTATAATTAATCCTCCATTTATCCTGTTTTTTTTAGATATTTATTAAACCTTTAAGAAAGATTTTGGGAATTTTTTAGGTAATTTTAATTAATTTCATTATCGTATTAATTAATCTGTTAGTGATTCATAAGAGCAGGAATAATCGTACAAATTATATTTCCTCCTGGAAAATCGCACACCGTAAATGAAATAATGCAGTGGTATTTTACAACGATATTTTGGATTACGAAAGAATATTAGTGATTATTCATTAAGCTTATTCTTTTACGAATAGGTTTTAGTTCCTTTGGTTTCTTAGTTTTGAATTACAGATGCTATGAAATTGTAGAAGTAAGGAGGAAGTCACTTGGATTAGATTTTGATACTTTCTCGTGAAATTAACGAGTAGTATCTACTGTTACTCTTTGCAACGGTTTTCGAAGGAATTGAATGTAGAATGTTTTATGTTTTACCAACAAGTACCAGGACTTGATATATATATATTAACGTTAATTAGATTTGATTTTAAATGATGAAAAATTCAATTAAAAATCTCGAATTATATACAACCACTAAAAACAACTTAATTTTTTTAAAACTGAAAGTTACAATTACTGAGAATTGAGATAATTATTAAAATATAAGAATAACCAAAACAAGGATACTAAAAATACTATCCTAAATTAAAAACATATAAAATATTATAAAGAAAAAGCATAAATTTACTGAAATACAAATTATACATAATAATTTTAATTTAAAGCAAATATAAAACCTTAATTGCAAATTACAACTAAATGAAATACAAAGCAACTGAAAAAAAAACATATCACGTCTCTAGAGAAAAGAATTAATGAAAAGCAAAAATCGAGATAACGTAATTTGAATACTGTCCCATACTTCGGAATGGAAAAAATGAAAAATGTGTTTAAACTTGTTTCACATCAATCTAAATTTGAAAAGTCCAAGGTACTCCCAGTGCGTTGAAGATAATAAATATTTGTAAAACATTCTTAAATAAAGCTTTTATTTAAAGATAGACTTAAATGTATTACGTAATATTTTAAAAATGCAAGATACTATACAATTTAAAAGAGCTTGAGGTGCTTAACTAAGACACCTATTTGGTCATTACCAACAAACTAAGTACTGTAGCTACTTACTTATAGTGATTAAAAGAAGTATCGAGCCTCGAGCGCTTATAAATTTTTATTAATTACATTTAAAAAATTATATTTACTCCTATTCGTCCATCTTTAAAAAAAATTCGATTTAAAAATATTTTTTACTTGCATTTATTTAATTATTTTTAATCTGGAAATTTAAGGCTAATAAGCAATTACGTGAGGTATACGTGTGTTCAAAATTTCAACTCAAATGGAAAGTGTTAAATGCAAGACACGACTCTTTTGCTCCCTTTCCTGCCCTTCCAGATCCCATCACTGATTGAACATACTATAATACCGTATTGTCATCAGAGTTATATGTGTATGAAAAACTTCAGCTCGATCGGATGATAGGAAGTGGGTTAAAACTTAAGTTTCAAAATTTGAAATAGCTGTGGAAAGACATACATATGAATATAGCAAGTTAAATAAAAGTTTGCAATAAGGATATCTGAGCTTGAAATATTTAAAGAAAATTTAAAGCTACCAACCGTACGAAGGATTGTAAATTTTTTAGAATTGGATGAAAGCTTATTAGGAATATAGTAACATGGTATGAAAATAAAAAAAAGAAAAGAAGATGCGGGCGAAAAAAATTCTTTAAACAATTTTAAACAACTACGAATAAAGCTTCTTCTTGTCGAAATGAGAGTAAATGCGAGCCACTCAGAGGAAGATTCACATCCTCGTATACTGATTCATTTTGGTAGCGGTGGTGCAGGCTTTGCATTGTAGAAGGAAATTTGGGGTATTTTATTTCATTGATCGCTCAAGACGAATTTGAGTTCCCGACGGTTTTAGGAGCCTTATTTCTTGGAGCTATACCTTTACTAAGAACATCTCAAGTTACTTTTTGGGACTTAGTTTGCAAAACATTTTATGCGCTAATTATTTTCCCTTTCTAAGGCTTCGAATGTTTCAGGACTCATGTTTGGGCGTGTATTGCCTTGAAATAATATAAAGTACAAACATAATCCTGGGAAATTTAGGAGCCAAACCGCAATAGTTGCTCTCAAATTCAACTTCAAGATATGAAGCAGTGTCTTGGTATTGTGCCTAATGCCCACTCAAATTTTTTCTTTTTCGACTATAAAGATAATTTTCATGGATATTCTGATGCTAGTGAATTCCCCATCTCTTTTCCCTTGATGGTGAATTAGAATTCGCTACCACAGAGTATAAATCTAGTCTTTTGTTCTTGCTCCCAGTGAATACATTCACTAAGCCAATATAATATTTTCAAGGATAGTGGATAATATCGTAATGCATTTATGGTTTCCTGCTTATTTAATTTGATTCATATACCATAAATGATTCTGGGAATTAGATGATTGTCAATAGAGTTAGAAAGCTCTGCGGCTACCTCGTCAAGAATAAGAATTAATACTCGAGGTATACGGGGGAAGTTCAAACATTCCCTGTGTTAGTAATGGAAATGGGGTATTAGAATTGGGAATGGGATATCTCTCTGTAGTATTAATTTTCTTTCCGTTTTATAAGAAGTCCGTAAGTATGACGCCCTTGGTATCCCAAAAAGTTATCGCCATAAGGTTTAAGGTCGACGAGACCGTATTGCTACCTTCTTTGAAGTAGATGTATCGGAAACAACCATTGTTATAACTTTTTCTTGGTTTCTGGCATAGAATGAGGAATCCATGTGTCATCGATAGTGACAACTCGATGCAAAAGGACGATAACAATTCGCAGCTGCACCAATCAAATTTTGAATTAGCAGCAAATAGTTGCCAAATCATAACTAACTCCTAAAAAAGTATCCCATTTATTTTGAAGCCATTTAGTAGACGACAACTTGCCATAGCAACTCCATATGTCGTCAAAAAAGTACTTTTTGAATCACCCTTTTATATCGATTCTATTACTGTACGAGTTCCTTCCATAGTTTACGGCATACTTTCATCATCATCCTCTTTTGGTGGTTATTTTAGGTACGAAATGTTACAGTCCCATGTTTATTAATATTTTAAAAATGTAATTATTAAATAATAATAATTGTAAAGTGAATTTTTTTTATCGTTACATGGCATAGAGTCGCTATGGTGATAGAAAGGATGTTAATTTTTGCTTCAGAACCCGCGCATAAAATTGCTTGATGGAACGAATTTGGAAGCATGCTGAAGAATGTTCAAAGGACCTAAAAACATTTTCACCTTCATTTAATGCCAGGAACTTTCATTTACTCATTAATTGAAAATTAAAGTTTCATATTAAGCAGACAAATAACAACAACGGAAAAAACTCACTGATGAGATGAATAGTTCTAAAGAAAAATTTATTCATTAAACTTTTTAAAACTAAATAATTCTCAGAGATATTTTATCATGCTCGAAAGAATAACTTTTTAAAAAACATTAAGCTCAATGAAACGACATTAATCATAAAAAAAAATCTGGTTTTCCTAGAAAGCATTAAGAGATTAAAACATTTTGACTGGAAAATTTACAAGATGCATAAATAATCTTTTTTTTAAATAAAAAATAAATATGAATTATTGTTATTTTAAAATATGAATAATGATTAACTTAATGGACTTTGAAGGAAAAAAATAATCCTATTAATCACAAATTTACTCAACCGTTTTAATAGTTTGATTAATGGTGGAAATATTACGTAACTTTTTTATTTACTACTAACTAATTTTAATAAGTCTGAATACTATGTAAAAAATTCCATAGGAAGGCACGAAAGCTTCTACTTCTGAGAGGATCTATAAATATGTCAAATAAACGGAATACGTGCTTGTACACGCCCACATGAAATAGAATTTAATTAAACCGTTCTGTCAATCAAACCGTGCTGAGGGGATTACATGCATTCAACCAAGTGGATATCCTTACCGTTATGTACTTTACCCATTCATTACGCAGCTTTGCTTCGTAATAAAGAGATCTGAATCGAAAATGAGGTTTCTAGTAGGGAGTTGTGATTGATTGTTACATCAAGTTTCTACCAAAATGTCCCCCTATTTGATGGATTTCGAACCTCTTTTCAGTCCGTGGGGTATCATAAATAATTATGATAATTAATTTTATACTATGTGAATCACTTTGCCGTATGATACTTGACTGCCTCTTTATAGTTATTAATTTACTTGATGCTGTCTAGAGAAGGATTGTATAGTTTGAATATTTTGTTGGCTGGGGTTAAAAAAATTCTGAAACAGTCTTCTTGAAAACATGATGGATAATCTGGTTAGTTCGATTTAGAGTAATATTATCAAGTGCTTGATGATAAATTGGTTTGTAGATAATTACTCTTTTTGGCTTTCGCTTGTTTTAAATCACTCTAATGGTTGACAAAGTTTTTAAAAAAGTTTCAGATAAACTATTATTGTAATATTAATTTTTCGCTGTGACTCCTGAGGATTCATCAATTACAGGTTTAATTTAATGAAACTGAAATTTTAAGATGATTTCTAAATGCTGACAGATCAAACAGACACGAACTTTTCATTTACAACTGGTAAATAACAAATACATCAAACAATTAGAAACCGTATATTTCCATATCTAAGCCGATTCATGTATAACCTGATAGTGCGTTATTTTACTTTCAAAACTCAAACCAAAATCTCGAGAGCGGAAATAAAAAAAAAATTCCAATAATTTTCAAACATGTTACCAAGCAGGTATATCGGGTGGAATGTTTTCCAATAAAATCACCGTAAAATTTAAATCCAGACACCAATGAAGAGATAGGCACAACTCTGATAACTCTAGCTGAAACTAGAACGTCGTTACCAATCAGTTGTTACCTTTCACACAATTTGTAGTACAATAATAATTACACTCAAAACACTCAAAATGTAAGTAAGAAGATTTGAGTAGTTTTCCTTTTTCATTTTTATCTTTCATTTATTATATGTGTATTACTATAGTATTCTTTTATTATTTCTAAAGTATGTTTTGGTATTTTTCTGTTATCCAGACGAGCATTTAACCAAAATCAGATTTTTCATTTCCAACATACCAGTAGTATAAACACTGTCAAAAATATAGCAACTCATTTTCATAAGACATACGATCATTTCACTTAGAATTTTTTCCCTCGTAAATTTAAGAAACATAAACTAAAGAGATAAAGACGTGCTATATTTGGCGATTTATCGCTTGGATGAAGTTAACCGAAAAGTACATACGTTTTTGCGAACTAGTGGATCCGTATATAATTCGACTACCATAATTTATCTGAGCAAAAGTTTCAAAAACTGTCGGCGTAAACACGTAAATATACTGTAAAAGTACTATATTTAGAGATTATATTTATATATTTAGAGATATTAGAGTACTATTTTCATTGAAATTGGAGCTTCCCTTTAAAAATTTTTTTTCTTGTTTTGAGACGTCAACAATATTTTATATTTTCAATAAATTTCTCTATGAGATTTTACCTCTTTTTTTTTTTATGGATTATGGATCGTTTATGTACTACTTCACACCGAAGTTTAGGAGCTCACATGAAAATTGGAAGAAACAGTAAAACTGTCATGAGAAAAAAAATGTATGGATAACACGTTTCTTCGCGCGTAATTAATAAGCTTTCAACTTCAAGCAAAACACTTATAATGATAATTGTCACTTTAGATGCGTCATTTTATGTGTAAAATTTAATTTTTTTTCTGTTTCTACTTCTTCCAAAGATACTACATGTATTTTAATTGGTTTAGGATTTGAAATGAATTACAATATGTTGTTTTAAAATTCGAAATATTCAAGAGGAGATGCTGCTGCGAACTTCACTATTTTCTGAAGAGTAATATCGCCATCCTCCGGTGCGACTTTCACTCAGATGAGACAGAACAGTACTGAACTTGGAGAACGAATTGTTCGAAACCTGCATATATTGTTCCTTTTAAATGTTAAGGCAACGACCAGGTTCGAAGACTATTTTTTTAAAAAAAAAATGCTTTTCAGAAGAGTCTTTTAGTGTCAAATGATAGAAATAGCCTCAAAAAGCAATATATTTATATTTATATACATATACAACCTCTAATTTTTGAAAAAAATGTTGTTTTTTTTAATGAAATTTCAGGAAAAATTACAACGTTAAAAAAACACCATATTTAAACAAATAACGGACAAAACGGATTTTTATTTCGTACATAAATTTCTACTCGCTGTAAAGTGTAACTGACCGCAGAATAACAATTATTTTAAAAAATAAATATTTTCTAAGGATTCGAGGTTGATGTTAATGATTTTTGATCCAAATCACTATATGCTTTGGACCGAAAAAGATTAAAATATGTCTAAATATAACTATCTCAAAATCTCTGGTCCATTATATTTTTATGGCCTTATTAAGCATGTGTGTCAAATTTTATTGAATTCAGTTGTATTGCTTTATAGATATCACGTTTTTCGTGCATCACTTTTAGTGAAAATTTCCTTCTTCAAAAAATAAATTTAAAATATATTCATATGTTACTTAAAGTTAATATTACAGAAACAATTTAAAATTCTCAAGTTTTATATGTTATTCTTTCCTAATCCTCAATTGTGATGTTTCTTTTTTTTTCTTCTTTCTAATAAACCTAAGCCTTCTTGTGGAAGTTTTTGTTGATGGCAGCGATAGCCGTTTTAATTCTTCAAAACACATCTGACAAGGATCAGAGACTAATTTTTCAAAAATTGACAATTAGGAAAGTTTTATAACGACAAACAATAGAAACAGACTTATAATATCACAAACATTTGAATGTATATAAATATATACATATATATTACCTCTATGTTTTGAAAAAAAAAATGCCTTTCAGGAAATCTTAGCAAAATTTTCAGTATCATGAAAAACAGCATAATTTAATAAATAATGAGCATAAAAATTGTTATATATATATACATAAGCAGTTTATATGAAGATGATTTTTACATAAGCATTCGTAGTTGACATTATGGTTTTTCGTCAAAATTTATTAATGTTTTAATCCGAAAGTGACTATAAAATATGATAAAATGTATCAATATCCAAACCTGTGGTTTGTAACATTCTGAGGATTTTTTAAAATATGTGTACCAAATTTCATTCAGTTTAGTGTGATTGTTGAGGAGATACCCTATTTTTCGTGCAAAAATTGTGAATTTTTCTTATAAAAAAACATACATTTAAAATATATATGTATATTTAAATTAAAAGACAAATAACTTGAAATTCCCCAATGTTATAGGTTATTCTATGTTTTCCCTCCATTTTTGTGTTTCTTTTTTTCCTTATTGCATCATGTTTCTACTATAAATTTTTGCTGTTGGCAGTGATTAGCATTTTGAATCTTCAATGCGCTCAGTATCAAATGGTGTTTGTCTCTGTGTAGTATTATATCCAAAAACCAATGTGCATTTCATTTAATATACGTAATAAACGTCAAATCCATTATTAAATTGTATAACACTAACGTAAGCACTCAAACACAATGTCTAGTTCTCAACAAATATTTTTTTGGTAGTATTTGCCACATAACTGGAAAAATTCATTGTGCAAAAATTCATTGTAAGGAAATTAAACACCAATTGAAATTTATTAATCAATGTTTACGTTCCTAGTTAAGTGACCCGATGAATACTCTTTATCATGTTCAGGTTTACTACTCAGTTGTGGCATCATTTCACTTGCAGTCTTCTCTCCTTGACATGCTGAATCAGTTAGAATACAAATATTTTAGTTTCCTTAAAACTTTTTTTGAGAGCACTATATGATCCATTTTTACTCATATTTTCAAGAAAAACTAATTTAAATTTAATTTCAAACAAATAAAGAACTGAAAATATTGCAAAACATATAGAAAAAAAAACTAACCCTAATGGAAATAACACGAACCAAAAATGTAAAACTTTAGCGATAGTCGGAAACACTGTTGCCAATCATCAAGAACAGAATTGCTTGATATAATTATAAATAAGTTGTGGCTTAGTAAGTAGAAAATTAAAATTAAGGTTTTAAGACATTATTTCAGGGAAATAATACCTTTAAAAAGGATAAATCGTTTACTACCGGCCTTAAATTTCACTACTTCCGGTTTCGTTTTCAACTACTACGCATAATTAAAAAAAAAGCTATATCTTGAGTTCTACTTTACATAAAATAAAAATAAGGACTGTTTTGGAATCTTAAGAAGTAGGTCTTTAATCGACAATCAGAAAAAAAAAATATCGAAATTTTCATCAAAAAACGCTTTTCCAATCCAGTCGGATACTTTAAGTTACTGTGTTTACTTGGAGGTGAAACTTACTGTTATTTTACATATAAAACCACGAATTTTGTGAATGATTTAATTACATAAAAAATTCTTTTAGATTTTTATTCGTCTTGTGTGAGTCTGGCTTCTCAAGAGCACAAGATATTCAAAAGAAGGTCTCCATGATCTTGAAATAAATTACTAAAAAAATCGAAAGTTATCGTATATTTTTCTTTGATACAGAATACTTAAAGCGAATCATTTATCAACATGCTATTTTTAAGAAACTAGAATTCAAATGAGAATGTTTTAAGCATAAATATTTAAGGGATGTATATCTATTTTAAATTTTGCAACTAAATAAGTTTATTTTTTTATAACCTACAAGAGACCTTATAACTTTCAGAATTAGGAAAGTAACATTATATTATTAACGAAAGCATTACAAAAATGTGTTTAGTTAAAACTAGCACTTGTAGAATAAACTGTATCTACCAGTTCCTCTTTTGTCTCTCCCCCCCCCCAAAAAAAAAAAAAAAGTGACTCGTTAAAGTTGAACAGTGAAATGATACATTTATGCACGCACAGACAGAAAGGAGAGAAAGATAGACGCTTTATTTCATTTGATTTATGGAAGTTAGTGACCATTTGAAATGGAATCGGTACGAATCACTAAAAGACAGGAATGCTGAGACCACCATTTAGGAATTTAAAAAGAATATATTTCTTACATATAATTATATCACTAGCAGTAAACAGACAAATTCAAAGGGCGCTGGCAATCATCGAGTTATAAAAACTGGTAGAAATAATAGATTAAACTCACAAATTACAAATGGCAGGCACGTTAATGGAGATATCAATTGAAGAAGAGGCGCAAAAGTTTTTGCAAATTTTTAGTGTGATGTAGACATTGCCATTTACTTGAATATTCAAGGAAATCAACTACCTACTTTAAGTGATACAGTTACAGATTAAACACCCGTTGTGTAGCATTATTTTAAAATGTCAGAATCCAACAATTTTCTGAGAGGCATAGTTACCAGTTCTCACCTAGTAGAAGAAAGAGGGTCTAAAAAATCATAATGTTAGTGTGGCAAAAGGAACCTTGCTTAAAATTATGTCCAGGCATAAGAAACACAATGCGTTACTTCTAAACTTGGAAAGTGTGGAATGAAAAGGAAGTTGTGAGACCGAATGTGATGATATTGTCTACTAAAGACACAATGAGAAGCAACACAAAGGATATTGGCGACATACCTCATAAACTTGAATTTGGGTCAAGTGGCAAGAATGACATCTGAGCTGGCATCTCTCTCCCCAAACTTTTCTACCACGCCACCTTAGACCTTGACCAGATTTAACTTGCAGCAATCCCGCTACAAGGTGGTTTTTAAATGGCATCAGGGCTTGAAACCCACGATTCGTCAAAAGCAACGTCAACCTTGAATCCACAATCATGATAATTAGGCTATCACGCCCCCTTGTCAGACAGGAATCAGCGGGCAACAACACAAATTATTCATCAAAAATGTAAATACACAGCTGAACAAATAACCACAGATTAAATCATTCGACGAGAAGATTTTATTTCAAACTGGACGGTTGTTTGACAGTTTCACTCATTAAATATCTTTATCCTTGTAAGAAACCCTTCATTACTAAAATTAATGCTACAAACGCTTATTGGGGTGAAGGGGTCATGAAAATTGGAGCTTTAATGGATGGAAAGGTGTCATTTGGTTTGTTGAATTGTCCTTTGCTTTGTTTTCTAAGATAAAAATAGCTTATGTCGGACGACACCCGCAGAAGCGTTCCATTCTGACTGTATGGTTCCAACGGTAAAACATAGAAGCTGATATTTTATGATGTGGAGTGTTATTTCTTGGCATTCTTCAGGACCAGGAGTCAGTTTGAAAGAGTAGGTAGCAGCCCAAATACCTTGTTTCAGGATCTCATCCATACAGTGTATCAAAATTAGATTAACGAATATGAAGATAAAGTGAAACAGTTGCCTTGATGAAATAAGTCAATAGCCTTTAATATTATAGAACATTTATGGTAATATCTTGTGAAAAACTAGTGAGAGGATGAATCCCTACACATTCATTCTTAGTTCATAAGAAACACAATTTGTAAATAAATGTAATAATTATAAATAAAAAAAAGGAGGAATGGTATAAATGTGGTATGATTATCTTAAGTGAGAGATCTAATACGTATATTTTTCACATTAAATGGCTGTTCTGTTTAATGCTCATGATGGACTAACACCATATTAATAAAAATAATATTTCAGATGGTTCTCTTGTTTTGTAGCTCCCTTGTTTATTAACATAAGCTTACATGTTGTTGTTTTGAGAAGATGGTGTCAAAAAATATGCGTGGACATAAAATAAAGGATATTTGTTATTGGTTTAAAAGATTGACATTATAATACATGATGATAATAATAATATATAGTTTTCTTATGATATTTAAATTGATAAGATGTATTTAATTTAATATTTTATTGCCTGCATTTATCTTATCATTCGAATAGAAAATTACTGTCTAACGTTTCCTTTTATTTTAATATTAAATTTAAAAATAATTTTTTTATGATAGAATTGTCTGTTTTTATTCTTTTTGTTGTTAACATTGGCAACGTTTTACTCGTGAAAAAATGTATTAGAAATATGAAGAAGGTATTTTCTTCTCTTGATAATAACTGCTTTTGAGGAGCCTAGGGCTTAGAAGAACGCTTGTTTTACGCTAATTAATACTCATTTGGAATAATTCTGCTTTTTTGAGAATTTACCTGAAAAAAAAAAGGTTACTGCATATTAAAATGAAATCAGAAAAGCCAATTTAAAATTTTTAATAGATTTTATATTCCTTGCCAGGTTTACTGAGATTACAATGAAAATAAAGTCTATAATTGGATTCTGCATTTACTAGCAGTCAGTGATTCGAATGGAAAGAACACAAAGGTAGAAAAAGGTGTGAAATAAAGTTTGCTTAGCAGTATTGTGTCCAGAATTATCTAAAAAAATCATGATATTATAACACTGTGCATTTATAAAACAGTTTAAATTACAATCCTCAAAGCTGGAGCTTAGTGAAATTGCAATGGACAAGAGACTGATTTTAACATTTTATTAAAATGTGAACGATTGATTTTGTATTTCTCGAGATAAATAAATGTAATTCCTCCGAGTTTCTCTACCCCATGCTTAAATTTAACAAATTTAATAAATTTTATACATCCGAACTTTTCTGCTAGCTATATGCTCTCGAAGGTCGCTGGATTCGAGGTCAGACTCTACACTTTTCTTTGTAACATGAAGAAGGCACTAAACAAATACAAAATTCTTTGGTTTCCTGTTCTTGTTTTAAGACTTTTAGATCTGAATTTCCTCCGTATATTTTTGTTTCGAACATCTTTTACGACGCT
The DNA here is from genome assembly GCA_019974015.1 of Nephila pilipes. Lineage (NCBI taxonomy): Eukaryota > Metazoa > Arthropoda > Arachnida > Araneae > Nephilidae > Nephila > Nephila pilipes. The sequence continues at coordinate 1,105,249 of BMAW01034015.1, forward strand.
CTTTGTACGAGATGTCCTATAGAAATCGGATTTCCACCGTTATGGCGATTGCCCGTGGCCAAAAAGACATAAGGAAAGGAAAAGAGACTCATCAACGAGACAGTCGACAGAAACCAACAATGGAACATCAAAGTTCGAAACGGAAATGGAGCAGCCAGCGTTATTTGCTTCTTTTATGATTTCTCTCAAAGGATAGGGCTCTCCTTATTCGAAGTTCTTATCCATGAAATCCTATTATACTGCGACGTAATATTTTTTGGGGGTAATCCATCGAAATATTACCTTTTATTGATTGTTGCAGTAATTGTATGAAAATTACGTGAAGTTTGCTACAATCAAATAAAAATTCATCGTTTAGATATTAGAAAGATATTACCAATGGAAGTAGTGATAAAATGAAATTAGTTTTATTTTGTTATGCTTCTTTATAATATTTTATAAATAGTTTTTCATTTAAAAAAAATCAAAGACCCATTCATAAGATATTGTTTTTTTAAGGAATTTTTCTATCCTGTTGTCCCTAAAACAGTTGTGAAGAGGAATATGTGATGTTAATAAAATTTAACAGAGTTAAAATATAGTTATATCTTCAGGAGTTTACACAAGTACACACACTCTTGTATAAGGACTTATGATAATGAGAAATATGGCTTTGAATGTTGTTGTACATCTATTTTTCAAATACTTATAAAGAGATAGAATATCTTTCATTGAGTATTGAAAGGGAATTTGTTTTGCCTTCGCATAATATTATTGTTAGAAAGAAAACGAAGGTTTTAAGAAAACTAAAACTATTTTCAATGCTCTGATTGCTTTAGAAAATTTAGTTTGAAAATGTGCTATTAATTCAATAATAAATTTTTTTTATTTTGTAAATAGAAAAAATATAATGTTCATAAAGTACATTTATTTTTAAGTATCTTCCAAATATGAAGAAGTTTTGTGTTTTAAAATCATCTGTATGTATTCTTATTCATATTAAATGTGCTATCTACTTTTGAAATAAAATGTTATGCATCATTTTGACTAATTTTTGCTTGGAAGTTTCGGGAAATTACATGTAACGCAAAAATAAAACCCATTTCATTCCAAGTTTAATTCAACTTTAAGACCTGCTCAAGAAACTTGCATGTTTGCATCAACACCAACTGCATTTTGGAAATGAAAATGCTTTTAACGGTAACTTATCGACTGAATTCGAACCGTAATTTGAAAATTAGATGGTAATCCGGAGAAAAAATATCACGGAATCGGTTGCGGATAGTGCTGAAAAAAAAAGACTTGTTAAATTAATGGACTGTACGTAAACACCCCTGAAATCCAATTTTATGGAGTAAAAAATGGACTTTCAGATCTAGGAACCTTCTACAGAGCTCTGTTAGCTCCACGTCTATAAATCAGCCAATAAGGCCTCACATGCGAAGTTTTATGGAACAATAATAGTGCTCTTAGAAAAACCTAAAAACGACCCTCTCCCCTTTTTGTTACGTGTTCACGTACTTATAAGAAAACCTTATTTTCACGAGCTTAGAATGAAGAAAAAATTAAACGAAATGGTACAGTTTAAGGATGAGAATAAACAATGGATTCGAGTTTGGTTCTTCGCCGGTGCCTTTTAATTTTTATTTTCCTTTTTTTTCTTTTTCGGAAAATATTTTTTCCTTTTAATTCAGAAAAAGATTTACTGTAGTATTTCCTGAATTGTTTTGTGCTATGGAGGGGGGGTATGCGGTTCTTAGACAAGAAGATAATTTGTAAGAGCCCTTTCTCAAATGGATTTCTCTACGCACGGACTTTTTTTCTATTACATTCATATACGAGGGAGTATTGTAAAATTCTAATTATTATTATAATAAGACATTACCCAGATATCTTAATAAAATTTTTTCTGCATGTTAATTTATTTTTATGTGCATTATATTGTAAATTACAGCTATTCCCGATAATCTATTTGGTTTCAGGAAGCCGTTGATTGAAGTTATCCTCACTGTCGTAAAGTTTTATTACTATCCCGGAGTATCGTAAAGTTTTAATTATTAATAAAATAATTGAGATAGAAATTTAATTTGTATTTATTATTCTTAAGTCCTTTCTACATTGCCATCATCTTTAATTATACAGTTATCCTAACTTTCTTGACCTTTTTGAGGCCGTCATTGTCGGATTCAGCAAAATGAACTCTTTATCTTCTTCATATTGAAGGTTACTTCAATATGCGGTGTCCTAAACCTGAAGCAATCAACATGAATAACGATAATTTACAAAATTATGTACATAAGGTTCGATCAATATGCAGGAAAGATGTTATCCAGATATCTCGGTTAATTCTTAGTAAAAATTAAAGCGTTATGATACCCTTATACGTAATGAAAATTCATAAGACAAAATGATGAAAAAAAAAAAAAAAACTATTTAGCTATATTGAAAAAAAAAATGTGTGCAAAAGTAAATCATACATAAAAATTGCTTCTTAGTTGTTTAAGTAATATGATGTAAATAATGGTTTAGTATTTTAATAAAATAATACATAAATTTAAATAATGTAAACTCTAGTGAGAAGTGTATTTCCTGAATATATAATATTATGAAAACTATTGTTGTTCATTTGAATAGAAACATTTTAAAATTTGCATGGAATAACTAATACTAAAATTATTATAACTAACTTCATATATTACTAATACTTTTACAACGCCTAGAATATTTTTATAATAAAAGAGAAATTGTTATATAAATAAATATATATATATACTGAAAATTTATGAAAGAATAATTTAAAATACTTAAAAAGACAAAAATCCAGAAAGAAATGTAAAAATGAAAGAATAAAAAGTAAATGAAAATATGGAACCCAGCAAGACAAAAAGTAATTTCGGGCTGAGGACCGAATAAGCGGGGTTAAACTAGTTTAATGGTACCAACCTTCCCCTTTTGTGACTTGGTAGGCTGAATTGGGAAATCCAAATTACAAAAGAGTTCGATGATTAAAAGATGCAAAAAAGTTCAGCGATAAAATCTACAAAAATAAAATCTATAATTCTAAAAATTATCAACAATTCAAAATATAAAAATTACTTACCAAAATTCAAAGAAATGATGATTCAAATATGTGAGTAGTAAGACGGAATATTCTTTAAGCTTCAAGATGGATATCAGATACTCAAAATGAAAAAAATATATATATATAACACGTCATCACCATATAAATTGAAAAAATATTTAAATCATTGTTTGATTGGTAATAAAGTGTAAAAGGATGCAAATTATTGGTTGGTAATAAGTTGTATGGTAAAGGAGTATAATGGTCCAGAGAGTGAGTAAAAATGTAAGCTGTGTAAAAGTAAATAAATACAAATTGTGTGTGTATATATATATATATATATATATACATTATTGCATAGTCAATTGCTAAAATGTAGCGAATCAATTTTTTCTACTTAGTCTCAAATCATTGTTTTAGGTTTTTGTACCTCTGATTAAGAATTCCTTATACGAAGATTATTCAACTGCGTATTCTAAGAAAACACTATGGAATATTTTAAAACGAACTACGTAAAATTCTTATCAGGTTCTTGCCTTAATTTAATTTTAGTGAGTTCCTATATATTTTTCTGAGATTTTCTCTCTTTCTTAATTCGAATTGTTTCATTTAGAACGTAAGTTTATTTTGTTTTGTCAATTATTTTTCCTCCGGCAAACCCACGATTATTTCCCAATGTTATTTATGCAAATACGAAATGAGGAAAAGCGAGCTGCATTTCCAATCGCATCAACCACGAGGATTCATGTTTTGAATAAAACTACTTTCTTAATTCTTATTGCCAAAAAATAGTGTAGCAGTACAAAGGGCGTCCAGAAAGTAAGGGCACTGAGCGCGACATTCAAAGAGATTTTTTTAAATAAAATTAGTTGCACTGATTTCAAAATCAAATCATCACTTGACCGAGGTCCAAAATTACGAGGTCCGTGTTACGAGGTCCTCGTGTTGTTTCTAGTGCGAAGTTAATAAAACCAAACCAAAACGAGATCAAACTTTTGGGAGTATATAACGTGCTAGTTTGTCTTAGACAGAAGAAAATTTATTATAGTGCCATGGAGCAGTGAGTATCTCGATTCCGAATCCTGCAAGTTGCGAGTTGAGGAGCGTAATCTGGTTTCTTCTCGCGATGGGAAACGCGTCATTCCAGATGTTTAATCAAATAAACACTGTTTATGGGGATGGTGTTACTAACCATTCTAAAGTAAACGAATGGTAATTTTGACCTCTGTCCTTTAGGATATTAAGGCTTTTGGAATGGAAAAAACGATTAATGTTGAGCAGTACTGAGAAGCTCTAAAAATTTACAGAGGATGATGCGGAACGTCAGATGTGAACGAAGAAAGTGTGTTGATAATATGCGTCCCTAAACAGACAACGCCACAACGCCTCATTTTATTGGAACATTCTTATTTACTTTTTCACAGCTCTGATCTGACACCTTCAGATTTTTGTCTTTTCATTTCTCTTTAGTCGCTTATGGGATGAAAAGGTTTTGGACCGCCGATAAGGTCTAGAATACAATGGGCCAAATAGGCATTGGGAGATTTTTTTCACAAAACTATAAGAAATCTCAACCATCGGCTCGAAAAGTGCATTGGGAAGGAAGGTGACCACATCGAAAAATAGTATTTGATGTACGAATAAGAATTTATAAATTTTTAAAAATGTACAATGTTCTCTATTTTTAAATGATTATTTTTTTTTATTCCGAACTGAATATTTTTATTTTCTGGACAACACTCGTAGTTACGAGGTTTTATACGATTTACGAGGTTTTATATACGATTAGACGTATGATAATTTTTTTGTTATTTTACTTGTATTTTTATTTGGTTTCCATTTGAATATTCTTAATATTTTCTGTTCATTATTTATTTACTGGAATTTGAGGCTTATTTTTATTCCTTTCAAACTCCTGAATTTATCTAATTTAAAAAAAAGAAAGAAGAGAGTTATGCGCGAGTTAATTCTTAGCCAATCTAGAACTCTCATGAGATATGGATTTACAAATGATTTATGTTCAGACTCCAAGCAATATTTTAGAATTCATATTTTAGCTTCTTTTTCACTCTATTTTAGATGAATCTATTCACGTTTTGTAATTTATTATTTTTTCTTCCTGTCCATGTGAGAAATGACATTTTTTTTTTATTTCATGTTCAAACCATTTAAAACGGTATGCAGACTTTAATTTCGAAATCGCAGAAAAAGGATTTGAATATATAACACTGTGATAATACTGGTATACGATAACACTGGTTTTTTCATCTAGTTTTATTAACTATATTAGATCTGACAATGGAATTTTCTCAAATAAATCATGTAGATAATTGAACTAATAGTTATTTTCAAATGTAGCAGCTCCTATAGTTATAACTAAGCCATAACACACACACACACACACACATATATATATGAGTGTGTGTGTGTATCTTGCACTCACTCATGTTACAAATAACAGGAAAATTATTTGATTATTAATATACAAGGTGTGGATATTAAATAACGTGATGACGCTCCTACAGAAGTACGCAAGCTCCAAACGCTAGTGGCCAACAGCTATTTAGCGTTAAGTATTTTCTTTCGAATGCAGCGCCTCTCGCTTCTGTATACAAATCCACATATCCCTAACATTCCTTTGCCTCAGAGTTAATTTTTTTTGTATGGCGGGGAAAATGATAAGTGAACAATGAATTTTTGTAAAATTTTGCATGAGATTTGGATAAATCGCCATTGAAATTTATAATTTATTGATAGAAGTGTATGGTAATGAATGTTTATCACGTATACGTGTTTTTGAGTGGTTTAAACGTATTCAAGATGGCCGAGAAGACTTTGAAGATGATTTAATCCCGGGTCACCTTCACACATCAAAAACGGATAATATAAAAAAAAAATCTGTAATCTGGTTCAATCGGACCGTAGGTTAAGTATTCGGGCGATTACTGAAACTGTAGGAACTGACAAAGAATTCGAATGGTAAATTTTAAGTAACAATTTTAGTATTAAAAAAATTATTATGTGTCCAAAGGGTGTCTAAAATCCTCACGTTTGAACAACAAAGAGCTCGTGAAATGCTTTTGGAAACGCCCAAATTTATTTGAAAGGTAGTAAACACGTGACGAATCGTGGGTTTTTACTTATGATCCTGAAACGAAGCGACAATCCATGCATCAGAACAGCCCAAATTTCAAAAAAACGTTCGAATGAGTAAATCAAAATTTAAAGCAAGGTTTTTTTTCTCGATATGTATGGGATTGCGTACTTTTACTGGTTTCCTGAAGGTTAAACTATAAATCAACATTACTAGCTTCACGTTCTTGCTGAACGTGAAAGAATAAGGGAGAAACGCCCCTAATTGTTTAAGGACAAGTCATTTTACATTGTCTGCTAACAGTTCTAGACAAGTAATACATCCCAGTGTTAGAACATCCGCTATCTGATTCGCTAGATCGTGCACCATGCAACTTACGTCTGTTTCTTAAGGTGAAATCTGTATTAAAAGAAAAAAGATTTGAGTCCATTGAAGCTGCGAAAGAGAAAGCGGCACACGTCGTGAAGGAGTTGACAGTTTTTTTTTATTATTTACGTCGCACTAGAAGCACCATGAGGGTTATTGGCGATTGACCTAGTAATTTTGAGCTTATGTCAAGGGACGAGGACGACACCTGAGCTTGATCCCCCTCTCCAAACTTCCACACCACGCCAACGAGAGGATCTTAGGCCACGACAGATTTAACATGCATCAGTTCCGGCTACACCGCGGGTCCTTAGCGGCCAAGGCTCGAAGCCGCGACTGAACGAAAATCGTCTGCTACGAATCCGAAATCATGGTCACTAGGCTACCGTGCCACGAAGGAGCTGACAGAAGAAGACGTTTAGGATTGTTTCAGGTTTTTGTAGCTCAAGAGATACAGATATGCTAAGATTTTATGGAATAATTTTGAAAAATTGATTATTAAACTGATTATTAAATTGGAAATTGATTATTAAATTGGAAAAGCGTTGGAACGATTGTATCACCCTAAAAGGTGATAACAACAGGTGTTATGTTGATGAATAAAAAAAAATTTTGCAAAAAAATGTTGTTTTCAATGTTAGACTCGGGAGTTATTGATCGATGTGTTAGATGCTTTGAATAGACATCCTGTCATGATAATCAGCAATGACACTCTAACAGCAAAATTAAAGAAAGCCCAAGAAGATGAAAACATTTTAACATTGAAGTCGATATTAGAAAAACTAGATTCAGAAGACTTTTTTTTTTTTTTAAAAGAAATGGAATATTTTAAAAATACTCAAATGGTAGAGAACTTATAGTAGCTCCAAAAGACATGAAAATTGAATTAATTAAATTAGCTCACGAAAATGATAATTTTTCAGTAGCAAAAACAGAAGAGATCGTCAAACAAGAATTTTGTATTCCAAATTTAATGAAGTTAGTAAAGAACGTAATAATAAATTGTGTATCATGTATCTTAGTTAATAGAAAGAATGGCAAAAAAGAATGTTTTTAAAATTCTATTCCAAAAGAAGACAACCCTTTAAGCGCATACCACATCGATTTCATTGGACCGTTACCATCAACAATTAAGAATTATCAACACATTTTCACCATTACAGATGCTTTTACAAAATTCACTTGGTTGCACCCTTAAAAACAGTGTCAGCTGAAAAGGCTCTAGAGAAGCTAAAATTACAACAATGAAACCTTTGGAAACCCCGTAAGCATCATATCGGATAGAGGATGAGCTTTTACTTCGAAAGTATTTAGTGATTATTACACAGAAGAAGGTATTCAACATCTACAAATTGCCTCGGGTGTACTACGAGGAAATAGACAAGTTGAAAGAATCCACCGTTCACTTATCCCAGTTTTAACTAAACTAACTTTAGATGACTCTACTAAATGGTGCAAGTATATTGATCGACTTCAAAGAATCCTTAACAGCACAACTTGTAGAAGCACTAAATGGTCACCATTCGAACTTTTGATTGGTACTAGGATGAGAAACAAAGGAGATGTCAGAATTAAAGACTTGCTTCTCGAAGAATTGTTCAAAAAAATACACGAACAACGAGAATTCTTAAGAAAAGACGCTAAAAGGAATATAGAAAAAATACAATACGAAAATCGGAGAACTTACAACAAGAAAAGAAAAAAAGCTCCGGATTACAAAAAGGGTGATCCGGTAACCATCCAAAGAACTCAATTTGGAGTTGGACTAAAACTAAAACCGAAATTCTTAGGACCCTATAAAACTACCAAAGTCAACCCTCACAATAGATACTTAGAAGAAAAAAGTAGGTCATCAAGAGGGTCCGAACTCTATAACCACCTTTTCAGATAAAATAAAACATTTTTCTATCAACACTATTTAAATTTCAAACGTAGATAGATATTATTTGGTGAAGCTCGTTTGGTTTAATTTCATGCTATATTATTTTCTTTTTATGCTCTAAATATTTTCTTGTGTTATTTACATTTTCCATATATGCTTATTTACATTTTATGCTGCTTTATATCAATATTTTTATCGTTCTTATATGGTAAAGAGTTAAAAAAATTGATTACATATTTTTCTCCATGTAGAATATTGAAAGGTTTTGAAATTCGTTTTTTACTATTTTTGTGTTATTAGTTATTTTGCAAAGCATAAAATATAATTAGTAAAGTTTTGAAAATTCCAGTATAGATGGAGACCAGCTCTATTTGGAGGGGTCGAACTCTGTAGGATTTTCCAGCTAATTATCAAATAATTAATTTATTTTCCAATGTACTATAAAATCAGTTCCTCAGATACTCGATAATTGGCGCCATGAATCAGCGTCATGTGATAGCTCATGCAACGAAACCTATTCCAGAACAAAACTGAGTGATTTTTCATTCTAGCTCTCTTTTCCTCTACTTTCTGCTTCTCTTCTCCTTCGCATTACCCGCATCAGAAATAAACTCCGAATGCCAGAGTGCGTTCCAACGCTCTTCGCCGATATGGGTTAAACGAGGCAGCCATCTATTTTGCTCCGATGAACTGGTCAATTCATCATCTCCTATTGTATATATTTTCATTCTTCATCTCTCCATGTAATAAACTTAAGTAAAAGTAGTGCAAGCATCGTCATTCAATTTCTACAAAAACGCAATGGAATCCGGTAATGAAATTACCCCCTTAGACAACCAGCACTTTGCATAAGAGCAAACCATCGTAGATTCAGGATGTACAATCTCATCACCCCACAGTTTACATATATATATATATATTCTATGATTTTATTGACATGAATTTTTGTTTTAGTATCACGCCCCTCGAATTAATTATTTGTTTCATACAAATTTAAATAAAAATTAATTAATTTGTGCTTATATGTGTAGTTAAAACAATATAAAAGTGCTCCTTGGATGTTTTTAAATTTAGATGTCCACATTTGGAAATTGTATCAATTAATGCTTGCATTTTGTTCTCTAACAGTTCTGATTTGTACAGAAATTTGAGTCGTGGGAATGTATAAATTTCAAGAGGCCAATAAACTATTCGTTCTTGGTCTGAAAACCATTAGAATGATAGTAAGAGCACACTGGTACATGAGAAACACAGACATCAGAAAACTCAATTAGACTCTCAACACTTAAAAACTTCATTTAAATTTATCAGAAAATGTCTACCGAAAAATTGTTACCTCTACCAATAAAACCATTCAAGAAATAGAAAAGTACACCCCACTCAGAAACAACCCACAACTACACATACCACGAGAAATTTTAATTCTTTAATTTCACTTATATTACAAAAACACTGGTAACACAAGCACACTCCTCACAAAATCTCACCCCTTCGCACCCACCTATATATACAGAATTAACACATCACACCATCGACCAATCACAGAGCGCGCTCTCACTGCGACCAGACTGAACAAGCAAGCAGGAATCCAATAGACTACTGCTGCAATATCCTAAGCCTAAACTCATGAATTTCAACCATCTTCTCTTTTGGATTAATTTTAACAACACTAGTGATATTCTAATATTAATAATATATATTCAGCATATTTTTCAAAATTAATTTAATATTTTCGAAAAAGCTATTGCACTGTAATTTTATTTTATTATCTTAATATCTAAATCTTAACTTCTGGGCAAGTGTAAAACCAAAATTCAGTCTCACCTCAAATAATAGCCAATTCACAAGGGATTAAAGCCCGAGAGGGTTATGTTCCCCGACAAAAATAGTCGATTTGGTTTGGTTTGGTCTGAAAGATTTAATATACTGAAATTTGAGTAATTTTTGATATTCGACTTAAATTAAGCAGATTTTTGAGATCATACTTATGAAAAATGAAGAAGATAATAAACATTGAATATGCACTTTATTTTAAATTAGTGGCCGCGGTATCTTAGTGATAATTCGCCACAGGTGTTATTTTCATCGAGTCGTGAGTTCGAGTCCTGATACCAATAAAGTTTCCTCATGTATCAAGACCAATGTAAGTTAAATCTGTCAAAGCTCCATGTTCTGCCGATGCCGTTGTGTGGAATTTTGTAAGGGGAAGTGACAGCTCAGAAATCCCCCTCGTCATTTGACTGAGGTTCAGGATGATGTGGTCCATCGAATTGCTTCTAAGTGCGATGTTAACAAACGAATAATCATTAAATGAATCAATTTAAATAAAATTAGATATTTCTTATGGTATATAATCAGATATTTTCCATATATAATCACATATTTTTCCTTATATATTTCCTTTCTTTTTTGAATTAGTTATCTTGCGCAGATAATTTTAAATAGGTAAACGGATGTCCTGCGGTATTGAAATACATTCCAACACATCAAGAACTGACAACAGAGTCGATGTTGACCGGTTTAAACACCTACATGTAAACATATTTGTATGTTATTAAACCGTTGACTCTATCGTGTCAAAGCGCATAATCCAAATTGATTCTCTACCAGTGTATGAAGATCAGTAAATTAGCTGCTAACACAAAATTGAGTCGGTATGTGCAAATGAGGTTATTTCACATGTGCTGGATAACACAGTTAACGTTAACTGTATTGTTTCCCCACACAAGTTAACAGTAATTAATAAGAGGCAAATAACTGCTTCGGGTAGTAAATATTAATTAACTCCACTGCTGTCTTGTTTCCATATTATCTCATGGTAGATCTTCCAAGTCTATTAGCAGTTTTCTCGTTAGTAACGTTAAATCAGTGTTGTCGAGCATTGTAATTGAGTATTGGTCGGGTCCTACGACACATATAGTGTTTCATAACTGAAAATAATGACGTGGGATGTAAAGGAAGACACTAAAAGGATGAAAGTATCTCTGTAAGTATTCTATGAAATTTTAAAGCCTTTCTACAGAATATTATCTTTTTATATAAACATTATTTCATATAAATCAATCTGAAAGTTTCCTGAAAGTATACAAGCCTCATTCTATACCTAGAAACTCTCGTAACTTAGGAAAGATCTATAATTGAGGTTTCAGGAAAATTTAGTTTTGGAAATTATTGAACTAGAGTTTTGAGATTATGGTTATTTCTCATACATTAATATATCACCTAGTGTTTCCTCTATTAACACTGAATCGATATCACGCGGTCTTTTTGTTTTGCTAAATTTCCCGGCGTGTTTTTTAGCCCTTAGCCATGTTTCTTAAGTTTTATTTTAATTTTAGTTATTATGGAAAGTCATATCGAAAAGGCTAAATAGAAATGAAAAATGAGCTGTGTGTTTATGTATTATAGCAATTTAGTAAACTTTTGAGCATGTGCATATTATTATAATACACATTATAGGTATTTTATAACATGGGCTATTTGTGAAACATTCCTTGCCTAACATTTGGGATTTCTTTCTATTTAAGTTTTCAACTTCTTAACAAGAAAATGAAACGTGGTTATGTAAATGAAGTAAACTTTATATATAGAAGTGGAATAAATAAATTTATCAATTCGTACAAAAGAGACAGAGAATTTAATTGATTGAGATAAGGTTACGGTAATAGGAAAAGTGCTAGTGGGAAGTCCACGTGTGTTACTTGTAGATCTGCGTGATTTGTTTAGAATAGGACCCAAAGCTATCTGGTTGTTTGAAAGTTTGCAGGATTTACTCGCATCGTATTTCGGTAAGCGTAATTTTTGCTATATTATAGAAGTTGTTAGCACTCGTAGCAAGGGACTTGAAACTGACTGAGAGCATTTCCCAAAAAAGAAAATTAATAAACTCTAATTTAATCAACTCTAATTTTAAAACATAATCACTTTTTCTGTGCTTGAGTTTTAGTTGAAATTTAAAATTGTGATTCCAGTAACATTTAAAATCATTTAAGATGGGTAGTAGGATTTTACGTCACAGTGTTACGTATATGACAAACGTGTAAATTATCTTCGGTAGTTTAATTTGCCTTAGCCATTGCAAAAAATAAATTAAGAAATCAAAATTCCTTGCATATCGAAAAACCACGAAATATTATTTTAAGGTTAGAAAATGAAAGGTTGAAGGCCAGAATCGTTTCATTAAAAACGAACTTCATATTTTTATGCGAAAATTTAAGTTGCACTTAATATACATGATATTATTCGAATAAATATAGAAACAGTTAATCCAATTAATGTAGTAAAATTTATTTTTCTTTGGAAATATGCTCTTTTCCCTTATTTTGCTATGTGTAATGACCTCGTTTAAAGCTGTTCCATTTACCGCTATGTCGATTAGAAGCTCATCTTAAGCACTAAACGAGATTTTACTGAAACATAAAAAAATTAAATGTAATTGAAGACGTGTTTTCATGTAGAAGAAGGGATTTCGGAACCGAATTTATCCTTTTAAAACTTAATTCTATTTAACGAGAAGCAAAAATTACTGAAAGAGCGTGTTCTCCGGAGAGAAAGGAAAATTAGAATTAAGCTTAAAGTGGGAGAAAGACTTATTATGGAAGGGTAGGGTGAATATTACTGAGAATTTATGGTAAACATTAAAGAAATGAATGCGATTTTATTCCCTCTTAGGGAAATTTTCAAGCTAGAGGGTCGAAGGATATTAATTATAATGTAATAATGTCGTATTAATTTAATAGTAAATTAATAAGGCCCCAATCAAGAAAAATTTTAATTGAATACGCACTATTCGGATGTTTTAATGTTAAAACTCTTTATGTTGCGCAATACTAAGCTCATCTCTTTAATCAAATACAAAACACGAAATATATACGTTTTTTTCCTTTAACAACTAAGAAAATTCTTACATTTATCAGGGATTTGTAGTTGAGATAAAAGGTGCCGTTTTATAAAAACTGTTTCCATTAAATTTTGAAAACCAATTCCGAAAATAAAAGTTTTAAAATTTTTATTAAAAATATATTATATTTTAAATCAAATGATTGAGACTATAAAAATATTATATTTAAGACAAATAATATGCATTGGGCACTATTTTCAGAGATTACAGAAAAATTTAAAACCAGCTGAAAGAGGCGATTGTGATTAATTTATTAACATCGCATTAACAAACAATTTGGAGGAAGACATCATAATTTTGAACTTCGGTCAAGTGACGAAGACGACACCTGAGTTGTCATCTCCCTCCCCAAACTTCCACACACGCCAATGGGAAGATTTGGGATCTTGATTAGATTTAATGTGCATCAATCCCGTAACATGACAGACCTTCAGTGGCATCAGGGTACGAACTCACGACTTGACGAATACAACACCGGCCACGAGTCCGTGTTCATGATCGCAAATAGAAGTTCGAAATTGTTATTGGTAATGATAAATTGTTTTTACCGGTAATTCAGTAAATTATAAACATAAATGTAATAATCATTTTTTGTCGCTGGGAGTTAATTTATTACACAACGCTAATGGGATATTATTTTATTTGTGCTGATCAAAAATTGACAACAACTAGTTAATCAAAATCTCAATTATTTTCTTTTTTATAATTGGCATTTTTCTTTTATTTTTCTCAATTTTAATTCACATTTAGTAGTTTAATTAGTTTTACACTTGTGACATATTTGCTATTGATAGAGGAAGTACCTTTGAAGAGCATACAATTATTTATGTGTTGCATTGCTTTTGGATCCAAAATTTACTGAAATTATGTAATATTGCTTGTTTGGAATTTAATTACCGAAAATAGTATTCTCTCAAAAGTTGTCTGACGAATGGTTTAAACATTTTAGAATTAGAGTTATTAAAAATTTTCCAATTAATACAAACATTTTCCATATTGTAATCACACGCGAAGTAAGGTATTATTATTAATTGTGTGTCTACCTACAGTTTTAGATTGCAATTTTGGAGATTTGCGATATATAAAAGTTGGTGAATTTAAAATTCTTGTTATTAAAAATATAAATACAAAAAACCCCCATTATTATAATTACAAGTTAAAATAAAAAAAGATTTGTATTATCAATTACAAATCCTTTTATCTTAAAATAAGAAATGTTGAAGAGGGAAATTTATATACATTTTCTTATATAATGTATAAATCTTCAAAAATACTTTCCGAATAAATATCTTTTTTAAAAAAAAATGAAACACTAAAGCCTTGTGATACAAGAATTAGTTGCATAAATGAAAATAAAATGGAGTATACATTGAAATTACGGGCAAAAATAGAGACTTATAATTTAGCTATGAACTATTAGAAGGATCGGAAAGTATTGTCGTTTTTGTGCATGTCGATATTCGTTAGTCAAATATCAGCTCATTGTTTACTTCAAAGTCGTACGTATTCGACATTACAAGCTTTTTGAGTTTCACAAGGATAATAACTCAGTGATTGATTCCAAAAACATTTGCGATAGTTATCCAAATGCAGTAGACATTCATAAATACCAAAGGTGGTTTTCTAAGTTTAAATCCAGTAATTTCGGTTTTTCCGACTCGTACTGATCAGGAAGCCCAAGAACTTTAGACAATGATATGTTAAGGGCAGGAAGTGGAAGCAAATCAGTGTCAGACAATCGAGGAGTAATCAGTCACTCTTACCCAATCTTGGTCAATCATCCAAGAACAATTGAAGCAAATTGGTAAAGTTGTGACATTGGGCTATTCGCGGTTTCTCTTCACTAACCTTGGGGACTTTCAATTGAGATTGATTGCTTTCGCTAAACAACCTTTGCCCAAACAAAAATGAAACGTGATGAAGAACATTAATATGTAAAGCAGTTAGGAATGAAGTGAAGCAGTTAAATTGAGAATTATATAAACTCCATCTGAAGGAGTAGAGTATCTGAAGGAGGATCAGAGAGGCGTTGTAGTGAGAGGAGGTGGAATCTAAGTGCTATATTATAGGAAGTTGGATTTACAGATTAGTATTGAGGTGAGGTCCGAGTAGAGATCACTCGGATTGAGAATTGTTCTAGTATTTTCAGCAGTTGTTCCTGATTTAGAGTTGCAGTTGATAAAAGAAATTGGTAAGAAGCTGTTAGATTATTATTGGTGGGTTGAATTAAAGCGTTAGTAAACTTAACCTGGAGAGCACTATTATTGATGTCATAGTAGATATATAATAATAAATTGTGAAAGTTGCTTTAGTGGTTCTGTAATTATTGGTGTCGTAATATTTAATATTTAGAATTAGTGATGGCACAAGATAACGCCCGGAACGAACGGGTGTTACAAAGTAACAGAGAAGGTATTTGGGAACTGTACAATCTATCAAAAGAAAACAATGCTAACCAATACACCATATCAACTTATTGCTTCAGCGTCACAATACAAAATAGTTTTTTGTTTCCATGATCACTGGAGAGGAAAAATAAGTCCTCTATGATAATTCAAAACACAAGACAGTAGTTCTCTCCAAATGAATCACCAAAAAGTACGGCGCTTATGGTGGAGTATTCACGGGGTCGTTCACTTTGAAGTGCTGAAACTTGGGCTAACTGTGAATGCAGACCTTTACTGTGAACAATTGGATCGAGTAAATCAATGTTTAATTTGAAAATTGCCCAGCGATCGTTAACAGAAATGGTGTCATTCTGCAACACGATAATGCAAGATCGCACTGCTCAAGAGAACCCGGGAAAAAATTGATGAATTGGGATGGAAGATTTTGCCTCATCCACCATACTTGCCCGATATTGCGCCATCAGGTTTTCATTCATACCGATCACTACAATAATTTCTAATTTGCAAAAATTTGAAAATTCGGATTATCTCCAAAATTCCATCTCCGTATGTTTTTCTGAAAACCCAAATGATTTTTATCGATCCAGCATTGAAAATTTGCTCAATAGATGGCAAAAGGTTGCTGATAACGAGAGTGATTACATCATTGATTAAAAATAAAAAAGTAGTAAAAATGTATCTGTTAGAAATTTAATGTAGTAAAACGACATTACTTTCCGGTCCTCCCAATACTTTGGAATCAGAAAACACAGAAAACCAGGATGTGGAAAACTTTAGAGCATATAAGCATATAATTCTTAAATCAATGGTAATATTTCTGTAAATTCGAACGTTTGAGAAAAACAAGGATCAACTATATCAATTTAAAGTAGTAACTAGATAAAATGCAATACATTGTCCTTGTAAAAATATCTATTCTATAGTCTGTAAATGTTTTATCTAACAAAGGCATTTGCTTAAACGCATTATTTTTTTAAACTAATTTAATGATATAAAAACTAAATATAAAAGATATTTCCTATTTATAAAAAGGTTTTACTGATGTTAAGTACGAATTTAAAACAATGTAATCCAACCTTAAATGTAGAATACGAGTATATCATATGCAGTATTGATGAATTTGATTTTTGATGTCTTATTAAACGATTGGTTAAAGTCTGGAATAGGGTGTCCCCTAGGCGTTTGGCGACTTTTGGGGGCGATAATGATTTAAACATGGCAATTTGTTATGGTGACCCTAAGAATACTGAATGCTTAAGTCACGCACGTTTGGCGACCTATTTAGGAAGTCGCCAATCGCCTAGGGGACACCCTATTCTTTACTTTAACCAAACGATTAACTAACAAATTGAAAAACTATAAGGGAGGATATTTAAGGAGATCATCCAAAATTCACAAAGATGCTTTAATAAATTATGCTGAGCATTTTACATTTCAAAATATTCAAAATCACAAATAAATCTTTACAGAATTAGACAGAAAAATTATTTCAAATATATTCTTAATTTTTCGTAAATCTGCTTTGAAATAGTGATTCGATATAAATGTTTTTCTATAGATTATAATCGTCTGGTTTCTTAGAAGTATTCTTCATTAATTTCAATATATTTTTGTTTACTCTTACAAAAACTGAAACATTATCAGCATTTAAAATATTACAATTATGTTATACTCTGTGAAAAATTAAATTTACTTACCCAGAATCTTGAGATTCGACATATGTAATCTAATTATTAAAATACTTGAGAAATAGCACGCTTTACTCTTAACTCAGTTTATTCAACAGGATATTTCCGGAACTAAATTAATTATCAGGGAAATATGAATCTAGCAGACAAGTGTAAACCAATGCCGATGGTGAAGCATGTGGATAAAATAAGAAATTTTTAAATCTAACACAGAAAAGTCAACATGAAATCCATTGAAATATTACCATTAAAAAGTAGATTAGCTCTTCGAAGCTTAAACATAAACTCGCTTTCCTCGAAAAGCAAAAACTGCATGTTTTTATATGTTTGATAGTTTTTTAAACAATCAAAAGGCTTTTGCAATAATGTTCATTTTTGAAATTGAATTGTTTGAAAATAATTACATAGGAGTTAAGCTATTTTATGACTTTATAAAAAGTTGTTAGACTCAGGCATCAGTGTTTGATGATGTAGCTGATTTTTGAAATTCCCTGTATACGTATGGTCCCTCTGAAATATTATTTGTTATTAGACCTCTTGAGTGTCATTTTTTTTACTTTTTAAGGAGAACATCTGCCTCAGGGAGAGAGAGAGAGAGAGAGAGAGAGAGAGAGAGATACCAAAAAATATCAATCACTCATCTATCAATCATGGGATTCAATAACTTTTGTTTTTTCACACATGTTGACTTACATTAACATGAAGCATATATTATTTTTTTCAAATAGATAACCTAAAACATAGAAATACGAAGCGCTAAAATTTTTGCTTTCAGTTTCATTTTGAATCTCAGTAGCTATAGGTAACCAAAGTTTGTTTTTATGTTTAAATTTATTACAGAAGTTCAGAAAATTATCTTTACAGAAAACATCTCAATTTACTAAGAATTTTAAGAGAGAGGAACTTTAAAACTATTTAAATATTCCATTAAAATAACGAGATCTCGCAAGGGATGAGTTAACTTCTGAACTTGAAAGATTACTGAAGCACATGACCAGACTCATTGGTTGATTTTTTTTAACTTCGTAATAAGGAAAAACACAAGGACTATTATCGACAGACCTCCAGGTTTTGAACTTCGGTCATGTCACTCTCCTAACTTCCACATCACACCAAGAATGGACTTGAAACGTCGACAGATTTAACATACATAAGCCCTACAATTTAGTAATTGGTACATGTGTGTGTGTGTGAGAGAGAGACAGAGAGAGAGATCTAATTCACTGCAGGTGACGCACGTGCAAAAAGTAAATTGCGAAGCTCACCCACGTAATGCTGTAAAAAGTATGTTGTAAAAATTAATTTTTTATTATAACCTATGCTTTTTTATTTGTCTGCAGTTTGAAGGTAAAGATGTGATAAAGAGATAAAGTAAGACTAAAAGTTGAGCAATAAATGAAAGTGAAGTGCTGAAGTTATTAACTGAGAAAGAAAATAAGGTAGTGAAAAGGAAGTTTGTAAATCAGATGTGGCAATAAGATATAAGTAGTAAAAAAGAGTGTGTTTATTTATACAATTATAATAGTTTGTAAAAAATACTTGAGATACTTATCAATGAAGTTATTTATTATGCAATGCATTTACGTTCGTGTATATGCATCACACACACACGCGCCCACGCACGCATTTGATTAGAATTAGATTGTTGATTCAGAAAATTATTAAGTACTCTTTTTCTGCTTGAAATTATTAAGTAATAGAATTACTTAATAATATACATATCCCTAGAAATATAAAATTTCAAACACACATATGACTGTAATTAGAATGTTGATTTGAAAGATTATTAAGAACTCTTTATGAAATTATTATATAATAGATTCACGTTGTCGAAATATAACATTTTGAACGAAAAAATGAAACTGAGTCATTTATAAATATAAATCTTCATATGCAATGATTTTAATCTTAAACGTTTATTTCTAAGCTTGGAGAATGTTACATTAGATTTTAATATTGAGAGCAATTCAGTTAAACACATAAATGAATTTGTTATTATATTTGCCATATTTCTTTTTTTAATGAATACTAACTGATTAATTTCAATTAAATTTCTAATATATTATATATATATATAATACCAATAGTGTAATTTTTATTGAAAAATTTGAAGAGAAAAAGAAAAAAAAATATTTAAATCGATTATATTTTCTTTTTTTAAATCATATTTCATATAATCATAAAATTTATCATTATCACCAATAATTTCATATTATCGAAGATGTTAAATTTTTTCCAAGAATTCCAATATCTGAAGACAAGATTTTAGTTGAACATGAGAAATAAATAGCTGTTTCATGCGAGTTAAAAATAGTCTTGGCTTTTTACATACCAATACACAAATACTAATCTTACAAACTGCCAATAAAGCCAGTTAGGCTGCACAATAACTCATTATTTTTACATCGATTGAAACATAATTGTTCCGATATATTGAGTTTCTATAATCGCTGGTTAAATTACTAGTATAGTTCAGATAATCTCACTTAATGCGAGATAGATAATTGCTGTTTCATAACGGAATTTTTGTTGGGAAGTAATAAGTAAAATAAAACTCCGTCTCAAATTTCTCGTAAAAGACAGTGTGCTAATCATGGATGAATAGGAAAATAATCAATTAGTTCATAAGTACAGAGTTTTATTAATAAAGATCCTTCAAAAGCCACGAGGCCTAAAAAATTTGCAGTATATTGATTACAAACGATTTTTCTACATATGAAAGAATAAATCTTTTGAATAAATGGTCGACAGCTTTTTACGATTTTTCTACATATGAAAGAATAAATCTTTTGAATAAATGGTCGACAACTTTTTATCTTTTCTGATATTTATGTAATCGAAATTTAATATTCGGTGGTTGGTAAGAAAAACAGTTTTTATAGTAAATGATTTTAAAATAAATAACTTTTCTTGGATTTTTAAATGCATTGAACTTCAAAATAAGTAAGCGGCAACCAAATAGTTATAGCTGCAAGCTCCGGTCCGTAGAGCGTTCAGTCTAGTCATGAGTTTGAATTCCGATTCTACTGAAGTTCTGTTGTGCTGTGGGGCTAATGCACGTCTAACCGATCAGGGCTCAAAGTCTTCACGCTGAGACTTTCTGTAGGAAAGGAGTCGAAGTTAAAGGAGTTGGATATGGGGATAATTCTGATGTCAATAGACCCATGATTCAAAATTACTAGTTTAGTCTCCAGTAGCTCTCGTATTGCTCCTGAAAGCGATTTTAATAAGCAATTAATCACATGAATTTGTGACTTTATTGTAATTTCTGTTTTTTATGGTTTCTAGGGAAAAAAAGGTCATGAAACATTAAATTATGTGTTGCATTTCTACTTCCACTATTTCATTACACTACACATTTGATATGCAAACACTTCATATTCAAATACATAGTCCGTGTGCATGAATGTTTATGTTTGAATAATCCGTGCCCATGAATGTTTATGTTTGCATTTCTACTTCCACTATTTCATTACACTACATGAATACTTACTTGGAGAATGTTTGTTTATAATCTCTTGAAAATTTAACTCCAGAATATATAGCGATCACACTAAACCATAAGTAATTCTATCGTGAGGTCTAAGCCATAAGCAATCCTATCGTGGGGTGCCAGACGACGTATTTGATATTTGACGACGCAGAAACTCTGGGGATTATGTCAACATTTGGCATTATAATGCTGGGTAGCAGCGGATCGTTTCGAGATACAAAAAGTGAAATATGTTTCCTTATTTTGAATAAAATATATTTGACAAGCTTTTAATAGACTTCACACAAATGTAAGTATATATATTTAGGTAAAATCTTACAACTCTATTTTGAACCACTTCCATTTGTTAAATTGTCTTATGACTCTGCAGAAGTTCCTTTGTAGCCTTGATGGCAACACAGTTACCTGATCTTATTGCTATGGCCTGATACTGCACATAGGATTAACCAGCTCGACCATTTCCTTCTGCCCCCTTCCATCTGTGCCGCCCGAGGCTATGGTTCCCCCCCCTCACGCTCATCGACTGTCTAAAGCATATCCACGAGAACAGTCATGTTTTGTGTTCTTTTAAGAATTGAAAGTAAAAAAAAAAAAAAAAATTAATAATTTCTCGATTAACGAAACAGAATAATTGAGTCTAATTGGAAGAACAAACAATTTTATTTTACTCATTATCAATTTTGAAAAGTGATCAGGTTTAGCCACATTATAGATGCTGTTTGGTCTCTCTCGTTTTCCTTCTCCCTAGCAATGAGCTTTCATTAGATTCACATTTAGGTGAAGCACAAGTAGCGCCATCTGTCATTGGAAGTTAATAGTTATTCTTAAGGGCAACTAGCGCATTATCATTAATACTAGTTTTTCCAGACTGGGCAAAATGACTGTAATTCTAACTTCTTTTAGATAGTAATCAAACTTACAATGATCCATTTCCCTGATTTTTAATTTAATACAGATATATTATTACATTTATCAATTTAAATTTTTTCCCACCCATTTACTTTCGAGATATGCATACAATATAATTAGACATACTAGAACCGGTCATTTTGACTGGCTGGAAAATTTGTGTAGTTCTAAATACATTTTAGAGATATTTTTTTTATGTTACCTGGAAATCTCATGGGGGATTTGTAGAAATGTACCGACTTAAAACTAAATAGATATAGTAAGTTATCTGGTTCAATTTCACGAGTTTTTGGATTTATTGTGGGTAAAGTGTGGTAGATAGTCTCGAGTACTGGAACTTAACTACCTAATCATTCTCAAAGGATTATAATAATTATCAACGTTACATAATAAGAAAAGAATTACTGGTAGATTATCAGAATAAGTAATAGTAAAAAAGATTTAATAAGGAAATGCATAAATATAGTTTTTATCTAACTTCCTTTTGTTAGTTTGCGATATTTTGCTCTAAAGTAATGTACTGAGATATTTTTGAAGTGTCTATAACTATGTAATTGTGAAAAGAAAGTCAAAGAAAATTAGCTTAATGAAGATGATTGCGATTGTTAGTTTATTATCTCAGAAGCATCACGAGGTCTATTGGCATTGGACTTCCCTCTCAGGGGTTTACTTACTTTTGGTAAGTACAGGAATCAAGACCCTGAGATTGCCTAGTGATCTCCCTCTTTTCCATGGGGTTTATTGTCTCTAGTTAACACGGGGGACGCGGTCCCGTGATACCCCAGCGGTCCTTCTTTATTTTTAATTCTCCATCTTGCTAACCAAATTGTATCTTTTTTCACCTAGTAAATAAACATTTTGATCACAGTTCACGGTGTTTGTTGTAGTATAGCCACCCCTGGCTTTTGCGCTATTAAATTCCTTCACTCATTCATTCTATTGAAGCGGACTTCGTAAATTTGATCCCCTTTTAAATAACGAGGATGACACCTTAGCTGACATCTAACTCTCCAAATTTCCACACCAAGCCAACGGGATTACTTAGAGTCTTGACAGATTTAATGTGCTTCAATCCCGCTATATGGCGGATCTTTTGCGGCTTCAGGATTCGACCTCCCCCCTCGGTGAAAACGACACCGGCGTGAATTCGTTGCCATGGCCAATAAGCAACTGTAGCCTTTATTGGAAAAGGTAAACAATATAAATTGGATATGCTCTGATCCAGAATTAGATTAAAGCATAGAACATTAAGTCCTTTGAAGATGAATCGTCATGGAGCGACTTGGAAAAAACTGAAGAAGATTGTGTATCTAAGGACACTAAATAAGTAATTAAGTAAGTAATAAAATAGGCATATTATGAGCGAGTATTATGAGTATTCCTTGAAGAAGAGTGAGAATGTATTATTTATTTTCTATATTAAAGATTAAGTGTTTGAATAAACTAGTAGTTTCTTATAATAATAAATTTTTTGCCTAAGCCTGTCACTTTGACTTGATTGAGTGGAAATACGTATACACAAAGTTTTGGTGTATCGAGTGTTATAAAAAGTTATAAACCAAAAGTAGACGGGGAAGAAATGTGAATCTGAGCGTCGCATACAGCTCTTCAGTGAGATAATTGAGGCTCTCATTGGTAATATTTCGATCCAATTTTTATTATCTCAGTACTTTTTTTTACTTAATTACTGTTAAAGTGATCAACTAATTATTATTTTGCTCTACAAATTTAGTATTATTTATTTTTCATGTTCAGTTATTTTTTTTATTTTTATTTTGATAACAAATATTCCGCTCATATTTTTACTACTGGAACCAACAGTGGACTTGTGCCACATTGTATATGCATATGTAGATAGTTCGTGCAATTTTATGAGTGTTTTTGTCCTTCAGGAATTATTTTCTTGTTGGCTGAATGTTTATTTCGTGGTTTTAAGAAAAGGCTTTTTTTATTACTGAACAATTAAAGTTGTTTACTGAGTGCAATTTTCCATGCTATAATAAATGAATTTAATAATGTTATTTGAATTTCAAATTTTGGAATTAAAGTTACTAAAATTTTTGGGTATCATAAGCTAGAGAAATATCAAAAACAAGAAATATGAACAAAAAATAGAATTGTTGAAAAATAATAAGTAGAAAATTTTGCTTTTATAATTTGTCTTATTTTTAAAGTTACACATACAGAAAAAATTTCAGGTTACTAAGTAATTTACTCACTAACATTACGAAGGAAGTCATTGTCCCTTTCAACTTAATACCGATTTAATTCAAAGTTGTGTAAAGAAAAATTTTAATACTTACAACCTGATCTTTATAAACAAAGATACTTGTCATTTTATACTCGGGAGGGGGATAGAGCAAATTAAACACGTTTTTTGGTAGTTTGTATTATGACTTGTGCTAAACGCGCGTCTGTATGGGGGAGATTTAATCAAAAGAGGTTCGGAAGACGTGGATAAAGTCTTTGATAAAGATAATACAAAACCGTATAAACTGATCTCTTAAGTCATGTCGTACAACTTCATTGTATTAGAGAAATTAGTAAAAATGTTGAAAAATGGTGTGTGATTTGAAAAACTTTTTAGCATCTAGTTTAATTCTCGACTAATCTACAGGTTTAATTGTTTTATTATTGTCAAACGCCGATGTTAAGTTTTTACACTTTTAATACGACATTTAATGATATCTACACTTAGAATTATTTTACAAATAAATTTAACAAATTAGCTCAATTTCCATAGAAGTGTTCCCATAGGATTAACCAATCATGCCTACTTCTCTCTACTTTGTTGACCTCTAAACAAAACTGTGTTCTAAGGGGCGCACTGGTTTTCAGAAGTGAAATGTGAATAAACTTACAACTGTGCATATGGTCAGCGGGTAAATGAACATAACAATGGTAAGGAATAGCTGAAGTCACACCAAACTACAATTGTGGTAAACTTGAAAGTAAAGTTCTCACAAAAACATTTAATCATTTTCCACGAGTTAAATCAAATATGATAAATATCAAAGAAGGAAAGTTAAATATATACAACTTTTTTAGAAGAATTGCAAGTAGATTTCTTCTATGGGTTTGAAATTTTGAAAATTTTGAAATCTACATTTGTGTGTCTTAAGAATTCATTTATTTGTGATAATACAGATGATGGATTCCCAGTTTATGAAATAATGCTTTTTGAAAGGGTGATTGAAGAAATGGGAGTTATTAGAGTTGAAAGAGCTTCAGAATGGCAAATGGAACAACATAAATCTATTTCTATAACTGAATTTCAGAAATAAGTGACAGAATATAATAATCCTCAATAAAAGAAAACTACTTGATGTCTCATTTCAATTTTTGGGCAATCTCTATAAACTTTGTATTTCATAACGAAATTGAAATACCATTGACATATAATATCCACAGAGAAATGTTGCGAACAGGTTAAATATTTTTACACCAAAATGTAAAGAATTGACTAATGATATTCGTTAAATGTTATACGTTTTATTATTTAAATTTTGAAAAAAATGCTTTGTTTCTCCTTTCTTGTAGTTACATTTTCTCTTTTATATATAAATATTTTAATTTAAGTAGCACTTAAGACTCGTATCTAACATGTATTCATATTAAACTAAATCTGAATTCGTGTATTTAATACTATGTAATTATGGTGCGGCTCTTTGTAATACTTGATAAATCGGAATGGGACTCTTATTGACTTCATGCATGTCCACTCTTGTTATATAAACTGAACAAGCCCTAATACTTACATTTTGTAAAAAATTTTTGTGCCATAAGTTTAATTTTAAATAATTCAGCATCCGCTCATGTCATACAACCTGCCTATCAAGAGTAATTTCTATTTCAGCAACTGCATAAAACAAATGCAGCTAAAGTATTTCTTACATTTTGCATTTTTAAATTAAAAGGAAATTGATTATTTCGGACACACTGATTCACAAAATAGGAAAATGTTCTATAACGTATTATCACACAGAAAACAAACTCAAAATCTAAACAAGCAAAATATAACGTTCTGGTTGAATTATGCAAATAACATTTATGGATAGTCGGAGTAAGAATTCTACTGTCCAAAATCAAATTAAGTATAAAATATTAACATTCCTTGTAGGATGTTTCTAGTCAATTGAATCTTTTCACTTATTGCAGAATAATTCTGTTTAGGGGCTGATGAAATGGTATTCAAATACCATTAAAAGAATATAATATTATGTCATTGAAACATTGTTAATAGATTCTTGATTACTATTGAAATGTTAAAGCAGTAGTAAGGCTAGAATAATGACATCCTTCTTTTCGTAACATAAATGAATATTTCATATTTTATATGAAATATATGAATATGGTAATATTTTAGCTTAGTACGAGAACTATTGGTGACGGACCCCATAATTTTTAGCCTCGATCAAGTGACGTGAGCGGCACCGAAGCTGGCACATCCTTCTTCAAATGTCCACACCAAGCCTAGGGAGGACTTGAAATATCGACCAGATTTAAAGTGCATCAGCCCCACTACACGGCGGGTCTTAAATGACAACAAGGATCGAACCCACGAAGCGACGAAAACAGCGTTGGCCACGAGTCTGTGACCATGACCATTACGCTACCGAGGTTACAATATTTTCGTGTTATTAATGTATTGATAATAAAGATTTTCCTCTTATTTAAATAATTTTTACATTCTTCTCAAAGATGACTTTTAATACAATATGTTTAATATGTGTGTGTTGTGCGTGTATGTACGCTTGGATTAAAAAATTACAGATATATTACATTTATTAACATAAACGAAGTATAATTAATACTATCTAAATAAAGATGAATTGAACGAATGCATTTATCAGAAGCAAATGATTATTTATTAGTACACAGTCGCCAGTTTTCACCAAGTCAAACCCTCAAATTAATAGATACAAAACCTTTACACTTAAAAACCAAGAAAGAAAATGATAGCTGTTTCTCGGGGACTAATCAATCCTCGAAGTAAAGAAATATTCTATTAAGAATTATAATTATTAGCGTCAAACATTGAATCAAAACGAACAGCGGTATGTTTTTTAATTGATGCTCATTAAAATGCGATTTGATGAAGATATTTTTCCAAATCGCTGCAATCACCAAGACTTATTCTATCGAGTAAGATATTTTCCAACTTATTAAATATACATTGTTTCTTAATTTTGGAAGGATTGCTATTTGGACTGAAAACATTTCTTAAATTTCGTCTCGTAAATTTTTTTATTCTTATTCTAAGGATCAAAAGAATCAATGCTGTTTCTGCAAAGAAAGCAAAAAAAAAAAAAAAAAAAACACCTTTATATATTGAAAAGTCTACTGTATAAGAATTTTACTTTTCATCATAAAAGTTGAAACAGAATTTTAAGGAGAAAAGTTTGAAAAACACAGTAACCTGTGGAATTCAGTTATAAAATTAGTTTCATAACTAAAACAGCATTTCTTACTTTAAAACATCAGAAGTTTTTGAAACATTCCAGATTTGAATCATCACTAAGGTCATTCTTTAAATTATTATGTTTTCCCCAAACAAGAAATACTTTATTAAACTTCAATACATATTTTCAACGTTGTTGAG
>BMAW01034015.1:1137630-1147683 GCA_019974015.1 Nephila pilipes
CCCTACACGACGCTCTTCCGATCTTCACTGCCATTACAGCTTGACACAATCATTCAAGAACACACACACACACACTCGAGATGTGAGGATCTAACAAAAGACCAGAAAAGATCTTAATGAATATTTGCCATTAATCTTTTACAAGTTTATATGGGCTAAAATACTCTCGATTCTGAAGTGATAAAATGAGTGAGCCTTGTAACACCCCAGTTTCTCTTCTCTCATTTAATTATATCATCACTATGAAATGAAGTTCAGTAAATAATTAAACAATCAGACTATGAATTGGTTTTATTCGAATCTTCGAATCATATATTGAATTATGATATGTAATTTGAATATTAAATTTTGAATAATTATACATGGGGATAGGAGCTTAATGTATCTAAAACTAAAGAGTACGCGATAACTTTACAAATATGAAATAGTTTTTAAGGTGGGTTTGAATTAGAATTCCGAATCCATTTTCAATATCAGTTATCACAGAATTCCTCTCTTCTTCTGCAATTGGAGATATTACCCTAATCTTTCCGCAGTTTGTACTAGAGGGTATCGTAATATTTTAATAATTACTAAGAAATAATCGAGGTATCCAGATTAAATTTATTATGAGTATTAATTGATCCTTATGTACATAATGTAGTAAATTAAAACTATTCATGCTAATTTGTAAAATAAATAATAATGAATAATAATGTAATAACGAAGCTTTTTGTTTGGTTTCAGGAAGCCGTAGATTGAAGTAATTTACAATATGGAGAAGATAGAGGTCAATCTGCTGAATTATACAATAACTTCCTCCGAAAGATAAAAAAACACAGAATAAATGTTTAACGCTGGTTGGTGCTGTGCAGAGAAGTCATAAGAATAAAAAAAGTGAAAATTAAGTTTTTAACTCAATTATATGTTTACTAATTGCTAAAACTTTTGAGAGGGTGGTGTAATAAATAAAACTTTATGGCAAGACGGGTTATTTAAACCTTCGGCTTCCTTAAACCAAGCAAAGCAACATTAATAGCTGTAATTTACAGAATTATGTACGTAAGGATTAATTAATATGCAAAATAAATTTTAGCTAGATATCTCGGTTATTTCTTAATACTTATTAAAACTTTACGATACCCCTTCGGATAAGTTAACTAATCAGTCTTGCTCCCTTCACATCAGTATTGCTGATCTAATTCATATAAGTCACGGTTCATTTACTAAAAGAGACTCTCAAATCAAATAACGTCATATGGCAGCCCCCAAGAGGTTTATGGAAGAGAAATACGTAAACGAATCCTGTTGCAGCCTTAATTAATGTTTTTCGTCACTGGAGTACATTAAAGTTAGTTTTAACTTTAAGTATATCAATACAAATTGAAAGTTTAGTTATTGAATATAAATGCATTTTCAATGATAGTTTCTTATAAATTTTCTTTTTCAATAATTTTCGTTACCATGTATCATGTGCTGAATGGTTCGTTAATGAAATTATGAATTAAAACACATTTTAAAAGTTAAAAATTTTTAAAGTTTGAAAATCAAAATATTTACGATACAATAGAATCGGATTGATAATTGTTGACATGAAATAATTTTATCGAAATTAAACCAGTAGTCTAAGATATAAGAGTGCAAGGACATCAGTTATTCGTAGTATTTTAAAGACTATTGATGGGAATATTCTTTAATTTAAAAATTTGGGACCCGTCCGTTTTGTAGGACAAATTTGCAGATATTTTTTGGTAATATTATTTAAAAACTATTTTTTTTTCAATTCATGTCGGATATCCTTATTTCTCACAAATTAAAGCAATTTGAGAATTTGTTTGATAGTGACAATTAAAACGATATCATGATTTTTCTTACTTTAGTAGTCCGCAAGGGTTCCGGACAGCTTTTACTTTTCAGCTTCATAAAGGCTCCAGTCTATGGAGCATTTTGATTTCATGAATGTAATGTTAATTCTATGAAATTTCTACTTTCGTTCTAAGCTCTCGACTCTTTTATCTATTAGAATTTAAAAAAAGTACATCAGAAGTAACAAAGGATGAGGGAGGTTTCTGTGGAATTATATTTTAACTCCAATTTTTTGAAAATATTTTTTTAAGACCATAAACCTAAAAACGAATCATTAAAATAAGCATATAAATATTTTTAGAAATAGAAGTGGAAAACGTTATTTGCGGAAACCTTCATTATATTTTGCTTTTTAGGCTGCATTTTTTGCATTCAAATAGAAAAAAAAATGTCTAAATTTGAGGAGGAAAGTAGAATTACCATAGGGTTAACATTATGTTCCCGAAATTAATATAGCCGTAACGAAAGCGTTATGTTTAAAACGGAATATGACCTCATATATCAGGAATTCGAAGTCTGTAAAGATGGCTGAATTGGAAACGACTAAAGAAGAATTTAGAGTTCGTTCAAGAGTATTTTGAATTTGTTTTTGATGTAAGATATTCTGTGAAAATTCTAGTCTCTTATCTAGTATGACATATCGAGGTAGATAGTAAACTTCTACCTATAAGTGTATTTGTTTTAGAATTCAAGAGAACAGGTACTGGATATTATCACGGTGAATTACTACATGTTCTTGGCAGATAAATCCAAGTTAGGTTTTAACGCATGTTATTTTTTCATATTGATAAGTGATGTAATATATTAAAAACTCAATTCAAATAACGATAATTATACATATGTTATATTGTATTTATATAAGCAAAAATGATTTGCATTAGAATATTATGCATAGTCTTTAAACTTTTTTCATATACCCCCAATTACTGTAATTTTTCTCCAAAGTTATTAGAGTACAGTTGATCTGTCTGAATACTTGTACTAATTGTCCTACATTACACTGCTTTTGCACCATATCTTAATCCAATATATCAGTCAAAAACTATAAGCTCCATCTGTAGACAATCAAGAACAAACTAAAATACTTTGTTAGTAATCACTGGAGAATATATATATATATATATATTATATATATATTTAGACAAATAGATAAAGAATCACTCTCTCTCAAATCCCAAGTTAATTCAACAATCCTAGATTATCCTTTAAATATGGAATCGTAGCTTACCAAATCACTCGTTCTGAATTCAAAATAATTCTCACTCACAATAACTTAATACAAAAACTGAAAATTATTTCAATCAATAAAACTAATTAAGGTACTTCAATCCAAGTTATAAATCTCTATCAGCGTTATCCTTTATATGCCTTCCTTTCAATCTATTTCATTTATATATCATTATCTCCAATTCATTTCACTCTTTTATCTTCATCTAAATTACCTAAGTACGTTTCCTTTTAGTTGGAAAAAATTGTAATTTTATCCAATTCAAAATATTATAAAGCCCCCGAGGATAGTGGAGAGAAAATAACAACTAACTCAAAGTAACACACTTATTTACAACATATGTACACACATAAAAAATAAATATACAGAAGTTTTGTTTCTTGTAGGTCGAAATATAAAAAAATGCGAATTTTTACTTACTGAAATCGAGATCACAAGACCTTCCGTTGAAATGGAGTTGAAATTTGGAGAGAGAAGTGCCAGCTCAGATATCATCCATGGCACTTGACCGACATTTGATTCAGAACTATGAGTCCGTACTGAATAACCCTCGCGTTACTTCTAAGGGCGACATTAATAAAAACAATCATTTATCTAAGAGTAATCATCCAATTCATCAAATATATTTTTATCATATGTACCTCAATTAGTCAACAATACCTTTCACAAATAAATAACATTTCATAGTTTTCAGAGGTACGAATTACATATTTTTGACATTAATACTTTTTAACAGAACTTTTTAATGAATTATTTGAATGAAATAATGTACTCTAAATAAGTTTTAATCGCCAATACATGGTGTGTTTTAAACCTACACCTTATAGTTCATATAAGAATTTTTTTTCTAGAGATATTATTTACAAAAAGCCTTTTGTATTCCTTTTCGTATTTTAAAACTCATCAATTCAACATGTACCCGAAACTTTAAATTTTTTTTGATTTAAATATCTTCCCGAAAACATTCGATTTACTTGAAAACAGACCTCTCTTTCCGTGCAACTTGATAATTAACATCGTAAAGAGATTCGCGGATCAAAAGCGCATGGAAAGACGCTTGTCTGAGTTCTTCGAACATGACTAAGATCGAAAGCCTTCGAGAACTTTTCCAGACTTCTCCATTTGTATCACTAATTACAGTCTTCGAATGATTGGATTTTTAACTCTAGAACTGCGCTATTTTACAGTAAGATTTAAGTGGTATCGAGGTAGTAAAAGTTGTTTCAAACTGTTTCGACCATCCGATTTACGATCCGGTAATTCCCGGTTTTAAGGTACAACGATGAAATGTAAAATTTATTAGTTGAGTGAGTTGAAAAAATTTGTGCAAAAAGAAAATTATAATAATTTCTAACATTTTCAGACAAATAAATAAATGTTTATAGGGCTAATTACTTTGTCAACTTATTTTTATTCAAAACCTTTAATTAACGACTACTTAAATTTTGGGCACAAAAATGAAATTTGTGAGAAACCTGTTAAAGAATTTGGTGAATTATTTTTAGCAAATTCATATTATTTTATCACAAAAAATTATTTCGGCTAGGCCGCAGTTATTATTCTTTCTTTTTTTACAATTTTACAAATTTTATTAACATTCTTCATCATTGAAAGTCCCGGAATTATTTACTTCACTTGACGCTCTGTCATTATTTAAAAATAAAAGATTCACTAATCAATACAGTAGTGTCAAATATGGAATTAAATCAATTTGAGTTTATTTGAATCTCAAAGTAATCAGAGCATGTTTATTATCACACCTGTGGAATAACTTATCAACACGCTCGAATCCAAAGAGGTGAATATCATAAATATTATTTAACTGACTCGAATAATTTAGTTTCATTTCAGAACTTTAAAAGAGGGCCGACTCATTGACCGTATACAGGCACCACACTAACTTTGATCCTAAATCTTTTATCTTCTGTTAACGGATATTTGCTATTGTTCTTGTTTATTAAATCGCACTTGAAAGCAACACGAGGGTTGTTGAGGATAAACCTTGTAATTCTGAATCTATATCAAGTGAAGAGGTCGACACTTGAAATGCCCCCTTTATCTCTCCAAACATCCACACTACGCCAACAGAAGGATTTGGAACCTCGACAGATTTAACGATCATCAGTCCCACTACACAGCGGACCATTAGATGCTTCAGGACTCGAACCCATGACTCGACAAAAACAACGTCTGCTGCGAGTTAGCGACTATGACAATTAGGCTACCGCAGCCAATTTGTCTGTGGAGGCGCTATTTTCTTTTATAACTTCGGATCCTTTATTATCCATCAACTAACTTCGCTGCTTATAAACCTCAGTCTTATGTACTACACTTAAATAATTCACTTTTAATATGTATAAGTCGCATTGGAAGAGGTTCTCGATTCAAACAACATTATATTTAAATTCCCAAGGATTAGTTGAAGGGAAATATTCGATGGAACCCCATTGTAACATATGTTTTATGCAATGCGTGAAAGGGTTTAATTTCATATTTGCTTAATTTTTAAGGAAAATTAGAAAAATGTTTATTTTTTCATGTGAAATTTCTTAAACAGTATTTAGTCTATTTAAAGTTATTTATGACAGCAAATTGAGAGATTATTGCTTGTTTATTAACTCCATACTTAGAAGCAACCTGTGGGATATTTGCGTGTTGCCTAGTAATTTTGAGCGTCGGTCAAGTGACGAGGGTGAATCCTCTCTAAAAACTTCCAGAATACACTGTCGGGTGAACTTAGTGTCTCGAGTGCCTTGTAACGGGCCTTATCCCTTTTACACTGCGGGGTTTTTGTGGCATTAGAACTCGAATTCACAATTGAAGCAAGAAACAGCAGTCTTGAGTTCGCAACAATGACCATTCTGCCAAAGTGGCCTTTACACTAAATGAAAGAGTTTTACTACAAACTTTTTACCCTTTCAGGCTATCCGCTATGACATTTTTGTTCTGTTACTGCCCTAGGTCACGTTTTCCCAGAAAAAAGAATTAATAAGGTATAAACATATTAATCCATAAAGAGCTAGCCGTGCACAGCTACCAAACTAGCACTTCCAAATGCATTAACGGGTAAAAAACAAACAAGCATGTGGGGGAAAAGCATGTGAAACTAACGGAAACTAACGTTAGTGTGAAATAAATGTCTTACTAAAATTTCCCTACAGAAAATGAAACCTAAAGCATTGTTTGCTTATTTCCAAAAGGAAGAAGGCCAAAGTAAAAAAAAGTGGCGAAAATTAAAATTTTCCGCAAAAAAGTAAAACTGAAAATTTCCAAGAGTAAAAGGTAAGAAAAATATTGTTAGCATCAATATCATTATAAAGTACTCTTTATTAAAGCAAAATTTCATAATTTTAATAAACTAATAAATATATTAGAAAAGAACACCAAATATTACAGTGAACTTGCTGAAAAGAGCAATATATATATAAAAAAAATCCACAAATGAAGTTTTTGTCGAATGCATGACAATGTGAAGTTACCATACTCTATGTGCCTTTTTCGTTTACTTACGGCACCAGGTCGTTTTTTCCAGAAGAACTTAAAAGTATTTTCTTTTTTTTTTCAAATGAAAAATTGTTCTCTTAGAAACACTAGTTAGTTGAGAAACCTTTTTAACGATCTGATTTTCAGATTCTCGAGGGTTTTGTTATCGAAGTCAAGAATAACCATTCAATATGTTTCTCCGGGTTCCACATCGGATTGATTTTCCTCTCTTTGATGATGTAAATGCTTTGTGAAATTCCTCTTCAGCCATGTTTTGAATGTCAAACAAAAACAAAGAAAATAACGCGAGATATAAGAATTGTAAGTATGAACGATAGCAAAGCGATTGGCATGGAATTGACGTGGAAGCGTAGTCAGCTAGCTGAATTGTTATTGTGAACACTGATTCAGATTGGAAATCTATCACGTTACTGTACTGTTTTGAATATATTCATTTGCTTAGATTTAAAAATAAATGGTTTAAACATGTTATTAAATTGAAATATATTCTTAAAATCACAATTTCTATAATCTATGGCATTTTGTTTACAGATTTCTATGTAATTTTTTTTATTTTGAATTCAAAAACATGATAGGACTATTTTTCAAGCTGATTGGTACATTTTTCGCACTTCCCAGAGTGGCCAAGTTAAGGTGAAACAGAGTATATATGTAATCAAAACTAAAGCAAACAATAAATTATTAAATTGAACATATTTAAGCCAAATGCAATAGAAATTATTAAAGTATAAAAAATTCAAAAGTGATCTGGTACGCCAAAGTGCCTCACTTAAAACAATAGCTCCTTGGGTGACCAATAATTGTAAGATATATCCAGATCCGTTGTGACATAGAACGAAAACGACTTAAGACATCTAGAGCTTTTGGTATTAAATATAGATTGGCATCTTTGTCAGGAATATATGAGTTTTTTGACTTTAAATCTCTGTATCTGGAAGTTCTGTTAGAGCATTACTTTGGCATGTACCTTGCCCATGAACTAAATTTATCCATGAAAAATTAAAATTGAATACTTTTTACATGAAAGTATTTTAAATATGTCGTAATACTTGTAATGTTGATATGTCCGCCTCATGCATTAAGATAGTTGTTGAGCATATAATGAGTATCATTGTGTCTGATTTCACCTCGTATAAGTACTTTCCTTTCTTGTTCCATTAGCATTAAAATCTAGAAGCAGCTCAGGATTTTTGTGTTATATGTCTGATTCGAGCACATAAGTATTCCTCACTCGTTGCATTGGCATCCATATATAGAAGCAGTTTGAGATTTTCTAGTGTGGTGCTCGAAGTGCAGAGCAAACAGAAATGAAAAATTAAGCACTAAACAAGAAATGCTCGACAGGTATTGTTACTAGATCATTTGAATGTACTTTAAATTTTCAACGAATATGGCATAAATAATGCTTGTTCAAAAATTTTTTCTTTTATGTAAGAAATTTATTTAACTTCCCTTGAGACCTGCAACATTTATTACTTTGTCACTTAGTAAAATTATTTTTCAGTGCAACCTCATCACGTTATTTCTACCAATTCGAAATTACGTTGAAGATGTATTCCTTAATGACATCTCCGATGCTATTATAGGATACAGATATTTCTTTTGATTGTAAATAAGTCACCAAATGACTACTGAATAGCTTTACATCCTACTCCAGAATGTCTGTTACAGTAGCAAGGGGATCCGTTTCCAGTCCAATGTAATATTCAATATCATCAACACATGGTGAGAAATATATGCTCGGGTGATCGAACGGAAGCTAACTATTTGGTTGGTAGATGGATAGGCTTACAATTCATAACCAGGATAATCAGTATCCTCGAATGTCTATCATGCGCTCAAGCATCCTGATAAATGAATTGGAAACATTATAGGAAATTCATGTCTTGTTTCCGTGTATTTCTTTTAAGCTACTGAATTTTCAGCATTTTGATTAATTTTAATTATATTCTTGTGTTTACAGTGATAATGGCCAGCATTTAAAGCGTAATAGGTAAAATGTTTAGATTATTTAAAAATTCATTTTTTTTGAGGTATTTAAGACGATTAAAGAATTCATTGTCAGAAATTAATATATTCTCCATCAATTAATTCTAAATTGAAGTTAGAAAAGAATACAAATATTATTCCTTTGTTAAATAGCTTCGGATTGAAGGATATTTATGAATGCCTTTCATTTATATAGTTATAATTAAATCTAATATTTTGGTGCTACAATTATATAATTAAGAACTCTCTCTGCAGCAGATAAATAAAAGCTTATGTTTGTGATAAATTTTCTTCTTTCAATTTACATAATATTTAAACTATTTTTGATGTAGAAGTAGTTTATATAAATTTTCAATTTGTTTTCTTTTCATAAATTTAGTTTAGGGTAAATTAAATGCTTCTGAAAATAAATTTAACAACTATACGAGATATTTGCAATCCTTCCTCCTTTGCTACGTCCAGAACCTATGAACTGTTATCCCTGCTTATTGGAGGAGGATTGTGAGATTCAAGCATTATACTTTCGCTCCTCCTGATATTTTCAATTTTATGACACCTTGGCTCTCAATCTTTTGACTTCGATGAATTCAAAATTCTGTTATACGAATATATATATATATATATATATATGTGTGTGTGTGTGTGTGTGTGTGTGCGTGCGTAATGTTTTCAGTTAAATTTAATTTAATTTTCTAACTGTTCTTATACTTTTAGCGCGTCTAGTGGGAAGCTCATCTTATCTTCTGATTCAAATCTATTATAACTTTTAATTGATTTAATCATACGCTCATAAATCTGAATTAACTTGCATTTTTCCAGGATTTGCAGAATCTTTGTCTGCACCTAAAATACCTAAAGATCCCTAAATTTAATACCACGTGATCTGAAAAAACCCTTGTATATACATTCCAAGCAGAGAAAGTTTCTCTGCTACTCTCCCGCTGCAGCCACGAAGTCAGAACTACACATCCGACATCTGTAATTTATCAACATAAAACTGCTCTTCTCTTTTGCAAGATTAATAAATTCGTAATTCAAGATTTTCAAGTTTCTTTATTATTCCAGGATTGAATAACAAAGTTATTAAAAACTATAAGTATCTATCCATCCATCCACATTGTAGCGAACGTCACTTAGAGACCAGTTGATTTCGTCTTGGACAGTGTCATCCAATGAGACTCAGTGGCGGAGATGCGCGCGTACCTAATTAGAAGGGAGAGAGTGAGGACGAAGAGGGAATGAATCGGAGATGTAGTGTATGTATCATAGCGCATGTTTAACGATTGAATAAAATTTAATAGATCTCTCTAGACTGACTGTATTTGTTCGTAATACGCTATAATATATATATATATATATCAGAGGTAGTCAGTTTCTTAAAATTAAGATCATAATGGAAGATGGAACATTTCACTCAAAAACTTCTCTATTATTAAAGATAAAAGCAAACAAAAAGAATAAAATGCTGTGTTTATTTAAATTACATG
>BMAW01034015.1:1147693-1183447 GCA_019974015.1 Nephila pilipes
AAAAAAAAAAAAAGCAATTCCAATTTAATACGATATACGAGCTAGTTGAGCTTTGCAGATATCAGCAATATTAGAAGAAATAAATAATAAACCCACTCGCGTCAGCTCTGTGAAATTTCTCATGCTATTGCGTTTTTCTCAATGCTTTAGTATTAACCATTATTGAATATTCTGCCGGATATTTATTTTTAACAGAGATTCAGAATTGTCAAAGTTTATTTGCGCTTAATGACTGGCATTCAGCTTACCATACAAATTTTTTTTACATTACATTAATTTTTAGCAGCAGTTTTGTACTGTGCGTTTGACTTCTTGTTGTAAATCTGGAATACTTTAAATGGCATACGCAGCAGTGTTCCGTGAAGCCCGGATTGAGAATCACGAAGCTAGCAGAATGTATTAAATGGATTCGAACTCTTCGAGTACAAAAGTATTTTTTAATCTACTTTGCCTGAATTGTTCAATATTTGGAGTAATTTTTTTTTAGTGCTTTAGTAATGCTCATTGTAAATATCTTGCGCGGGTATTTATGCTTAACAGAGATTTAGAATATTCCAGAATATTTATGCCTATCTCATCCGGATTTCCCAATTACAATTACATAAAAAAATTATTTTACACTACATAAATATTTTTAGTAACAGTTTCGAGCTATGCGTTTGAATTTTTCTCGTAACCCTGGAATAATTGAAATGGTTTAACGCAGCGCTAGAGTTTCGCGGAACACAGATTGAGAACCCCAAAGCTAGTAGAATATATTAATTGGTTTCGAACACCAAGTGTAAAAATAAGTTTCTTAAATTATTTTGTATGGATTTTTCAATAGAACTTATGAATTCTAAATGAATAAAATTCCTTATAGAATATATAGAGTACAGAGTCTCTCTAACAAAATAATATCCCAAATTCGAAGAGCTACTATTACAATACTAAAGGAATTCCAACCTTTTTTGAAAAAAAAAAAAAAATAGAAATATCGCTTTTAAGTTTACAAAATTATAAGTATATAATGTGTTCACCACCAGAAACTGGAACGATATTCAATTCATAACAGAATTCATTCTATGCTTTTTCATCAATTTGGGTGTTACAGTTTCGCTGCCTATATTATTCGCTTATTCATTTCGCAATGATCGCCGACTAAGTTACAGTCTGTCCCTCCTAAGAGACTCCCAGATAGTGCCCGTCTCTGCTGTTGTAGTCTTTAGCCCTGGGGCGCTAATTACTAGCTTATGTCCACCGGTAATGTTGGGAAAAAAAACTTTATTTTTTAAGTTACCCCAAAGAAAAAAAAATCGTAGGGAGTGAAATCGATGCTTCTTGTAGGACATTAATTAAAAGAACCCTGCGATAAATTTCACTTATCAAACCACTTGATTCATGTTTCGGATGGTAGTCACATTAAATATTTATAATCTTTAAGCTTTAAATTGGTAATTTAGTTGTCCAAAAAATTGTAAATTACCTTAGTTTTATCGTTGTAACTCTTCAAAGATGGGATATTCTTTGGTAAAAACACATTCTGTATAAGAAAAATTGTGGCAAAAAATGCCATTTGTTTCGGTTTTGAAATGTTTAAGCTATTTATTTGCTTTTTGGGAAATAATAAATTTTACTATGAAATGAAGATGATCAATTAAATTTTCTAGTAAAAACAATATTTATTTATTAAAAGTATTATTAAAGTTTTTTTTTTCATTCACAGTATCAAAAGTTCTGTAGAAAGTACAAGTATAATTCTACTTTACCATAATTACAAAAAGCAAAATGTTCGTACTTCCGACAGAAACAACAAAATAATTAAGACCGGAAGTCTAGTACTCAAGGCATCGAGCTTGTGGCCGATGATGTTTCATTCGAGACGCATGATGATGGCCTGATTCCAATGAAGTTCCATCATACAGTTGGAAGATACACTTTTAAACTGTCAGGAACCCAAGGGCTCACATTTGTGCGGTGTGGAATTAAGAAGACGGGAGTGCCACCTCAGATATCGTCCTTGTCATTTGATAGTAATGTAAAATTGAGGGCCTCTGTCAACTATAGCCTTCGTGCTGCTTCTTAGAGTGTCGTTAATACACTTTTAGTTTAACCATGAATAAGCAAACAAGCTCATATATTTAACTTTCATTTTTTTCGTAGTTAACTTCTGTTTGCGTAGACATTTAATGTATTTAATTAATTTAAAATTGATATAGAATATCTGAAATGATTTTTTAAGTTCATTTTGTCAGTTACAAAAGTATAATGTAGGTTTGTTAATAGTTGTAATCTTGATTATACCTTTCTGTTGTTAATTTCTTATGTTAATTATAAACTATAAATAACCTGCAAATTTTAATGTAGACTGTGGCCAAATGCTAAACACACAAATAAGATTAAAATTGTCTTCCTCTCTCCAAAGATGTATATATATATACATATATAT
The DNA here is from genome assembly GCA_019974015.1 of Nephila pilipes. Classification (NCBI taxonomy): domain Eukaryota; kingdom Metazoa; phylum Arthropoda; class Arachnida; order Araneae; family Nephilidae; genus Nephila; species Nephila pilipes. The sequence continues at coordinate 1,150,122 of BMAW01034015.1, forward strand.
ACACTTTCCACTTAAATTTGATTAAGACGAATGTAAGCTCATATGAAACAGATTATTTAGACGTTAATTTAAAAAATAAGAATTATATGATCATTAGTAACATTTAGGATATGGGAGATGTTTATTGTTTCCATATTAATGAAATTCCTTTCTTTAATAGGGATTTATAAGTATAAATATTCTGATAAAGATTTTATATAATTTTCGACTTATAAATATTAGATTAGTAAATATGCCTTCCAATATTTAAAATAATTTAAATAATTGCTTTTTTATACGTGCTAAAGCTAATTTTATACATGCTCCAACTAATATTTTGAAGAGAAACTTGAAATATGAAAACTATAACATTAGTTAGTTTTTTGTTATAATTCTTAATTTTTTTTGGTAAAATTTGTTAAAATTTTTTTTAGTTTTGTTCATATCTTTTAATATTTCTTAACCCCCCCTTTTTTTTAATTATTTCCTCTAACTGTTGATGGAGTATTTCTAGAATTTAGTGTTCTCGTTTGGGCAACACACACACACACAAATTTTCATAGTCCTGTAGAAATAATACTCAAAAAAATATGTTTTCGCATCTATATTTGCTCAACATCTGAATAATGTTTCTTTTAAAAAATCGATAGAACTAAATTATCGAAACTTTTCTATTGATTACCATTTTTAAGGAAGTAATATTTTGGTAATATACCTTTCAAAATTTGCATTTGGGGCTACTACTTTTACTTGAGAAGTATTACTGTGGATTTATATCGTCCTGAATGGGGAATTTCATACCTGTATCGGCAAGGAAATTACATATTGTCCATTTTTAAAATTTACTTGTGATTTGTAGACAAAATAAATATTGAACAATGAAAATAATCTGCTCCATTGGAAATTTAATACCATTTCAGAAAAATACTTCGTGCAACTTTCATTGCGTGTTGACATCAGCACGAAAGCTATCTGAAAAATAAATTACCTTCTACTTCTGCGATATACAATAAATCCTGGATCGATTTCGAATAATAAATTTGGAATTAATCATTGCCTGGAAGCAAAATATGCCGGTAGTAGTAGCCGGAAAAAAAAGGAAAATATTAACTCATTAAAATTAATGCTCAAAAAGTAAAAAAAAATCGTCACTGGCTTAATTTTACGGATTTTCTTTCTCGGTAGAAAAAAATAAACTTCAGATTTTGGCACTTTTAGCTTGGCACTGTGAGTTACGTTACCATAAATTAACAAATACGGACCGAAATGCTAAGTTTCATAAAGTAATACCGTATTAAAAAAAAAACTTGAAGCTTATTCCTTTTCCCCTTTGAACGAGTTCACACTTCACTATGGTTACTATTTCTAAAAACTCAGTTTTCTTCTTTGTTCTGACTAAACTGCATAAATTAAGAATGAAAATAAATGATAAACACGGGTTTCGTTCTTAGGAAAGCTTTTTCTCCCCTTTTGTTTTTCTTTCGTCTAAATGTTCTTCTCTTCTTTGAAGTCGAATAGTACTTCGAAACTGTTCAACTGTATTTCGTAAAGAAAATGCCGTGGAGTGTTTTTACTCGAGTTTTAGAGTGTGCTTTTAGGCTCTTAAGTAAGGAACACGAGTCTAAAGAGACCAGATAAATTCTCCCTTAAGATCTAAAAGTCACCTTTTCCACGGTTTGTTTCGTGTACCGTTATTCTCGCTATGATATAATTTTCCTTTTTCTTTCATAATAAAAATTTGCGTGAAAAAGTGTGTTAAATAACGTCTTTTATTATACAAAGAAATATTCAAAATATATAAAGAAGATAAGAACATTTATTTGTTTTACATTATAAACCAGATATAATTCCGTGACACACACACATTCACACACTTATTGAATTACGTAATTATTAATGTTAAATAATTAACATATATATAAATTTATTAGTAAATTATAAAAGTATCTAATGAAAACCGAAATTAAAATTAGGAAAATTGAAATTATAAATTACAAACATCACAAAAACAAAACATATAATGACATAATTTAAAAATACAAACCATTAAAGTTATTTTAGATATCTATAATTATCCATAATTTAAACGTACAAAGTTAAAATGTAAAAAAAGTCATTAAAATGCTGAAAGTATAATGTTATATAATATTCAAGAATACATAGCAAACATATAAATAATTAAAATAAAGTATAAACTAGTAAAAAAAATTAGAACAAAATTCAAAATATCAAAGCCTAACCAAGACAATAAAGCAAATATTAGTTTAAGAAAATAAATTTTACAATGGAGTTAAAGAAAACGTAAGCTTTCTCAGACTTGAGACTAAAAAATGTATGTTTATATTAGTATTGCAAATACAGCGCACTGGACTTCAGATAATTACAATATAAAAAATAATATAAAACCAAAATAAACAGAAATCTTAAATCAGAACAAAAATTCAACCAAAGAAAATGAAATGAAAGTAAACAAAGCAAACGAAATCATCAAAATAATATAAATACACGTATTCATTGGAAAAACTAAATTTATTTAACCAATTATAATTTTAACCAACAAAAAATTTTACGACATAAGCAAACACAAATGTTATACTTAAGCTTCACTTCTAATATGGTGCGATGTACTTATTAACTACCAGGAAATCTTTTACCACTGAGTACATTTGATTGACTGATTGATTATACAAAAAGATATTAAATTACAATTACTTATTGCACCACTTTTAGAAGTTAAATTCAAAAATTCATACCTAGGAGAATAAAAATTTAACTTCAAAAATCGTTAAAAGAAAGAGATTGAAAAAGAACTAAGAATAAGCATCCAACATATGATATAGGCTTTAAATACAGTTATTTCTTAAAAAGCATTAAAAAAACTAATTTAATTATAAAAGTTTTACATGTCAACTACCCAAGAAACAAAAATAAAAATTATACTAAAAATATGTCACAAGTTAAATACTTATTCTTAGTTCTTTTTCAATCTCTATCTCTAAACGATTTTTGAAATTAAATTTTTTACAAATGTTAAATTATTATTTTGAAAATATTTTTTTAATTATTCATAATTATTTTTCTAGGAATGAAGTTTTTCAAAATTAATTTCTATAAGTGGTGAAATAAGTAATTTTATTATATAATATATATATATAATATGCCATTGTTTCGATTTTTGTTAGATTTCCGATGTATGGCGATGAATCCAGGTCTCACTGACTGTGACAACTCAACCCAAAATTACGTTGACAGCTCCACGGGGCCGCAATCAAATTTTGATTTAGCAGCAAATGACCACAAAATGAAAACTAACTTATGAATTAGCTTCGAATTTTGCTTCGGCTCCATTTAACAGATGACAGCTAATGGTAATAATAATTTACCTTAATGATGCCATCCGTCTTCAAATACGAATATATTTTGAATCATCATTAGATATATGTATGGGTATATTTATTTTTTTATATTTTATATTTTTATGGGTATATATATATATATATATATATATATATTATTTATTTTTATTTTGAAATGTCAATTAATAAAATTAGTAGGATAATTTGTATTTATATAGTGTGTGATAAAGTAATTATTGTTATTTATTATAGAGCAGCTTATATTACTGTCTTTGTTTTTCAATATATAATGAGAATACTTTACCTTAGAGGGACGCCATCGAATCATTGTTGCAGAAAGTAGTCTGTGACTTAAAAAATTTGGAAAACTGTTCGTTATGTTATTGATTTCAAGAACATGAGTATGTGTTTTCTCTTAAGAAGGGAGTGGTGAGTAACGTTTTTTCGAGAGAGAGGGGATTAGGCCACGAAAAGGTTGGAAATGTTTTATTCTTTAGCATAATTGTTCATTTGAATTTTTACGCAGGAAATTCCATAATATTAACCGCTTTTAATGTGACAGAAGTATTTCTTACACATTCATTTGCATACCGGTAGAAAGTGGCAGTATAGAAACTAACAATTTCATAAGATAAAGAACCGCTTTTTAATAAAGAAGCGAAAACTGAATCGAAACAATTAAGCGGTAAAATTTATGACTGAAGTATGTAAAGTTTATCAACATTTATGACGAATAGATAAAGCAACACTAGTCATTCAAAATCCTATTAGATATGAAACACAATCTTTTCACTCAGGACATTTGCAGTTATTTAATTTTTTTTATTGAATACGAAATAATTTAGTTTGAAGAAAAGTGTAAGTAGCATTTGAATTCTAGTAAAAGGAAACTATTATAATTTTCTCATGAATCCATGTTATTAAAACGTTTAAAGATACCTTTAATCAAATTTGTAAAACCACACTAATCCATTTGAATAATAATGGTCTTATTACCTGTATATAAAATAAACAGTTTCATAAGCATGTTTAAAGCCTAACGTGTATTCAGTAAACTAATTATTGAAAATTTTACTCTCTCTCTTATTCTTATTTAAATAATTCCAATTTCCTTTGTAAGAAGCACGAATAATGAATTCCTCATCCACAAAATTTATATGCAAATGAATTGCAACTGACTCTTTTAAATATAAAAAAAATTGAGCAAAAGAGTGTGATGGTGGGCTATACGCAATTCTGTCTTCACTTACCTCTGGGACTTTATAGTAATTTGAATTGCATAAAATTACAAATTCTTCCCCACAAAAATTAAACGAGGTTTAGTAAATTAGATGAAGACAGAAGTGAATTAAAGACACGGGTTTATAAAAGAGGTAGAATTAAAAGAAAAGGGAGATAGAAGATAATGACAGTCTGATAAATAGTTGCATTAAAGTATGGTAGTTAATCTTTCGGCTTGAAACAAATCTTAGTAAAAATATTTAGATAAAAGACGGCTGTTCACGAGAAGCGGATGAATCAGAATGTGTGAGTCGGTAAGTTAAAATTTTATTAGTTGATCAAGAATTGACGAGTTAAGTCAGATTCGAGAGAGAGAGAGAGAGCAAACTTATTCATTCATTAATAATTAATTAAATAGTTGGTTTTGCTCTTACGTATCTTCGATCGTAGTCTATTAATTATTGGCTATTCAATAGGAAGGGCAGATGGCAGTAAGTAGACTTGAATAATAATAGACGATCATTACAAGAGAAACTAAAGAAAAAGACGACTTCATAGTTTTTAGAAAGAAAAATAGTAAGTCAATCGATGCAAATGCAGTTATATTATCCTCATATTTTGAATTCGGGAAAGATCATGACAGCCATTTCTAAAGAGCTGATAAATTTTCTATGTAACTAGATTTTCGATGGAGAATCGCCGTTTTCAAAAACAAATATTGCGTCGAAACAAACATCGTCTTGTCTTTCTAACGACATTGACTGCATTACCAACTTCACTGAAGTGCTTTCCCAAATTGTTGCAATTACCAGGCATTCTTCCATCGAAGGAAGATATTCTTCAGTTTCCCAATTACACGTCATTGTCTTCTAATTTAGGAAGGATTACTATCTGGGCGAAAGTGCTGCTGACTTTCTTACCCAAATGGTATGGATCAAAAGGATTCTACGCTGCTTCTTCGATTAAGTGGAAAATCAATTTTATAAAAATTTTACTATTCATCAGTAAAAAATCAGTTTTTCTTTAGGTGAAAAATCTGAAAGATCCATTAATCTGTCGAAGTCAGTTCAATAAATAGTTTCGTGGGTAAAAAATGGTAACTTACAGAAATATAGTTCTGAAACTTATTGTTATAAATAGCCCTGGGCTCCATTCTTTTAAAACATTAATTTTCTATAAAAACAAAGCTCCTTCTAAAATTTTATTAAGTGATAATTGTATCTTTAAAGTGCAAAGATTCAGAAGAATATTGTGTCTAAGGAAAAATCAATATTTTCTGCATCATCGAATTTAATTCAATATATTGTAGCTCTTATTATTTGAAACTAAAGAAAAATCTGAAAGTCCTTCTTCTTAAAACCTATATTATTGGTACTTTCACTAAAATTATAAGCAATATCTCTGATATGACCTAAATGTTGCTCATCATGCTCCAAAGTAAGACTATCACAACGAAAATTAAAAGTCAAAACATTAATTCAGCAAACAACACAAGTTGCAGTGAGCACAGGAGTATGGAAACTTTACCACAGCTAAAGATTTAAAAAAATAATTAAAAAAATAAAAAAAAATCTACATTATAACAATATTTTTGAAGTGTTGCCAGATACGTACACTGAATTTAATGGCTCGTATTACTAATGTTAGTGATAGTGAAACAACAAATATTGCTCCTAACAATTGATATAGACTTTAAATAGGTTGGTTCACATACTTATAAGCAAACATGGAAATTGTAATGCCATTTGTTTCAATGCATAGAAGAAATTTATTCATTTTAACTCGTCATTTTCGAATACACAAGGAAGAATTAAAACATTTGAAATGAACCCTACATCTTTTGCGATGAGAAGAGAAAGCCTATTTAACTAATCGGATGTGTTCCGAAATCGTTAATACCGGAATCACGTCCGAGCATGTGTAGAATAAACGAAAAGGATCATTTGTAATCCGTTCTGGAGAGTCCCAATTAGCACAGTGTTTGAATGTTAATTCGCAGATCCAAAAGAATAGGTTAACGAGCAGAATGAGCCCCGCAGGATCGTCCTGCATCCTCGGAGATAAGAGGGTAACGATTTCTCGTTCGTTTCACTGTTAATGAGTTAACGGAAACGAAAACGAGTGCTCTACACCATCTTGGGGGTGGATAATCGTTCAACTGGCCGGAAGAATGGTGTGGTGGACTTGAAAGCAAGTAGTTGAAGGAGTGTTTCGGTAAGTTTAACGGAGTACTTAAAAATGTTTAAAATGTTGACTAATAAAATATTACAAGTAAAGCTTAAAATTTACCGATTTGGATATTCATCGATTTTATCGAGACTTCAGGAAATTTGCAAATAAAAATTAATAAATAATAAAATGGAAATTAAGATGTATTTATCTCAAAATGTGTGTGTGTGTGGAAGATTTACTAATTTTGCTTTATATGATCGAAAAAAACTCCCATTTTTCCATAACTATTTTCCAATAATATGCTGTAAAAAGAAAATTACTATTACTAGGTACATTATTTTAAAGAAAAGTAACTTTCAAAAAAAATGAGAATTTTTTTTATTTAGTTTCCTGTATTTATACATCCTTTTTCAGGTAATTTGGAATTAATATACTTTAAAACAGCTTAGAGACAAATATCTAACCAAATAATTAAAAATTTTCAGAAATATAAGTAGACTTTGCTGAAGAAATCCCAGTTTGAGACCCGTTCACAAAATAAGGAATGTATATATCCTTGTTTACTCACTTAGAAATTGTCATGAAATCAGTGTGCAACTAAAGTATTACTAGCAACTATTTGCTACGTTTTGTCTCAACTTTCATTTGTTGCTATACTATATACCATCTTCAGAGGAAAAATAATTTGTAAAATGTAAGAAGAAAATTAAATTTATTTTTTGAAGTAAACTATTCAAATTGTGTATTTTTTAAATTTAAATAGCAATTATTTATAATTCTAGTCCATTTATATTTACTAGAGGGTATCATAATTTTTTTAAATTTTTTATAAGGAAACAGAGATATATCGGAATAAAATTTATTCTGATTTCTAATTAACACTTATGTACATAATGATGCAATTTACAGCTGTTAATCTTGATTTGTTTGGTTTCCCGAAACCGCGTAGACTGAAGTAACCCAATACATCCTTAACGTTTCAATTATTATCAAGAGGTGTTGCAAAATTTTAATTATTACTAAAAATAACTCATATATACAGAACATTAATTATTATTTACTATTCTTAAGACTTCTCGAGATAGTCCTCATCCTGTGTAATACATTTCTCTCGGCCTTTCTTGACTTTTCGAAGGCCATCATTCTAGAACTTAGCCGAATGAAATCTAGTACCTCCACACGATAGGTTACTTCAACCTACGTTTTCCTGAAAACAAACCAGTTAATATTATTAGTTGTAATTTACAACATTATGTACATATGGATCAATTAATGTTCAGAATAAATTTTATCCAGATATCTTGGTTATTTCTTAATAATAATTAAGACTTCATAATACTGCCTAGTATATAAGAATTATAAATTATGGTCTCGACGGGATTTAGCTATCAAAATCTCCGAAAGTATTCCTTTTTTTTCTTTAAAGTTTCGCAGTTATTTTTAACATATAATGTTTTAGTCTTCTGTTAAATCTTCCTTCAGTTATTTCCTATTTTCTGGGTCCAGCTGATTAGCAGAACTTTTCCCTCCAATTCGTTAAAATTACTCTTTAATGTCTGGCTCACTCAAGTAGAAATAATTCTCTTTTATCCCTTAAACTATATTCTATTATTCTTGTTATAATAGTTAATCTTAAGTTAGAATTTAATTCAATTTTTCATGTGTGTAGGGCAATAATAATTAATTCACTGACTCCATGGGAATTTAAAGAAATTATAAATTAATAAAAGGAAGACAACATATATACATAAAAAATTAATCACTTTCAAATTTTAATTTTTTTTCTGAATGAACATTGTATATAATCTTTGAAAAGATTATTTTATATTCTTTCGAAAAAAAAATAAAATACTCGTAACATGAGTTTATCTATTCCATTAAAGATAATTACACACTGGAAATAACTTTATTTAAAACTGTTTTAAACTTGTTTCCCCATTAACTAATCAAAATGTATTTTGTTCCATAAATTCATTAGTATACTCGTATTGATAAACAGAAATGTTTATTTTGTTCCCTCTCACTTCATCAATTTTATTAATAGCTATTGCTTTGTCCAAGCTCCTCGAAGAACTGATTTTGTTATTCTAATTTTTGCGATCTTGCAGATATTAATTTCAAAGTAAGATGTGAGTTGCTAGTTCTTTTGAATTTTTTACAGTAAAAAGTTAAGTTTTCATACAGAAAATAAAACAATTTCTATTGGTGATCGTGAATTTTATACCGATGTTTTGATAAGAAGTACATCTACTGGTTAAAATATCACATAAATGTAGTTAAATGAGCCAAAACAATTTTGTTTGCTGCTCTGATGATTTCATACATAATTGAATAAAATTATTAAGATATTATAATAAACATAAGATATTATAAATGTATTATAATAAGCGTTTTTACATTTTTATTTAATTATTCGCATCAAGCGCTTACCTAATACTTATAATAACAGTATAAATTAGTACAATATTTCTAGTTTTAACCTTAAGACTCCCGTCTATCGTACATTTGAATTTGTGAACGTAATGTTAATCCTGCAGAATTTCTATCATCATTCCCTGAAATTTTTGATATTTTATACTTTATCTAATTGAACGCAGAAAAATGCATTCGAAAAAAAAAAGCTTTTCCTCAGGATTACATTCTTCCTCCGATTTTTTTAAAACTATGCACTCCTTTTTTATGATTTTCTTGTGGATCTTAAAAATATTCTAAAATATTTTCAAATATCAAGGAGAAAGTATAATTACACAGAAACTTTCATTATTTTTTGCTTTTCGGAATAACTTATTTGCATTCAAATAGATGAAATAGTAAATATTTGAGGACGGTAGTATAGTAATTTCATAGGATTAATATTACGTTCATGAAATCAAAATGGCCGGTAGAGGGCAGCCTTAATGTTTGAGATAAATTATTACAATATGTACTACCATATGGAGGGAATATGGTAAAATTATTAATATACATGAACCATAATAAAACAAAAAAAAATGCATTTGAATCTGGATTAAAAGAATAGAAGTTAAAAAAAAAGATACATTAAAATTGAAGTTTTAATCCTTTATAATTGAATTACTCTTCATAATCTGTCACATCATTGTTTTTTAAATAGTAAACCAAAGTGTACTGAGAGATTTATCAGGATATGTTGAATATTATGTTGATGTTTTTTTGTCTATTCTATCGATTTGTATTTCGGCTGGAGGTTTGAGTAGATTGCATTAAATGATAGGATATCTAGATAGTACTATTTAACATTGCTTTATTGCAAATAATTTAAACATTAAAACGATATTTACAGTAAAGGGCAGTACTTGTTATACTTACAGCTACTATGTAAATTTGAGCTTTCAGATGACAGTTGCACGCAAGAATAAGAAGTACAATGTCCTTAAACACGACGTTCTAGTCCAACGGTTAAAAGATGTCTGATGTCTCTTTTCTTCAGAATTTTTATGGGAAATGAAATTTGCCACGCTTTTTCCAAACCATGGGACTCAATCTTTTCTCAGCTGAACTGATAATTCCAGCTAGAGGTCAAGGGAATATTGATCACCCCAACCGGGAAAGGAAATTTCATTTTGTGCAACGATGCTTTTGGTTTCCAGATGATCGGACTCTAGAAGACTGAGACAACATCCATGTTCATGGGTAAACCAAAGCGTTACTTGACCGTTCGTTCGGGTCCAGCTATTTTTATGAGGATCTAGATGTACGTGGAGAAGGCCACTAACGAACTTATTGTGGTCGCGGTAACTTAGTGGTTACGATCGTGGACTCGCGGCCGGCGGTTTTTGTCGAGTCGTGGGTTCGAGACTTGATGCCAGTAAAAACCTGCCATGTAGCCGGGGAGGATGCACGTTAAATCTCTCGAGGCTCAAAGTCCTCTCGTTGGTATGTTGTGGAAGTTAGGAAGTGGGATCCAGAGAGAACTCATCAGGTGAGTGTCGTCCTCATCACTTGATGGAGGTTCGAAATTAAGAGGTTCGTCGCCAATAGCCCTTGTGCTGCTTCTAGTGCGACATCATTAAAACGAAACAATGAACGAAATTGTTAAGTGTGGTTGCCGCAGTCTCTTGGAACATACTAGACAATCGTTTTTAGTACCTCAATGTAAAATATGTATTGTTTCCTAAGTCGCCTATACTTTTCAAACGTAATACTTTGAGCCTATAGTTGTTCCTATCAAATGGGTTACCAACCGTTTTACAAATTTAAAATGATTTAAGGGTGTTTCATTCTTTTTACATATATCTTTGTACCGAATACAAACATTCACATCACAAACATTCAAACACTAAGGCTATTCGGCGACAGTTTCGCAACGAACATTGGCATTTTATCGTAGGGGGCTGTAAGCTTACGTACACGCCTATTTTATGTTATAAAAATGAATCATTTATTCAATTATATATATAAGAGATTAGAGCCATGTCTCCGTAGCCGAGCTTTCCGATTTCTCCGCAGGGGAATCTTCTGAGTATTAAGGGTCAAAATGTCTCGTTAATCCTACAGTGTGCTTCATAATGTTTATTATTAAACATATGTAGGATGGAACAGGTATTCTACATATCCTGGTCGATATAAATGTGAATAACACTTGTAATTATGTGTAAGGAAAATGACTTTATTAATATTTAGCTGCAGTTGTGTGTGTAATTTGAAGTGTAGCATGTTATTGTGTAACATGGGCTATTCGTGAAACTGCCATTAGCTAACATATGGGGATTCCTTATGACATTTTATTAGGTTCCCAGCTTCTTTCCAATCAAATGAAAAGTGATGATAAAAATTAAGTAAATCTTAGTGAACTAATATAATCAAGTAGTGTAAAAGCGAGGAGAGTTTAATTGAGGTATAATAAGGTTACAATAGAAAGAAGGATGCAGATATGATGTATATCTGAACCTTTATGTGTGTCTGCGTGATTTGTGAGATAAAGACCGAACTTTGTCTGGTAGATGGAATATTTGTATCGTATTCCGGTAAGCGTGTTCTTTGATATTGTATAGAATTTTTAGTACTCGCAGTTAAAGACTTGATTTTGGTGGAGAGTATTTCCCGAATAAGAGGATCAATAAATTTTATTTTGAGATGTAATTAATTATTTTAATTATTTTGCTTATACTTGAACTTCAAAGGAAATTTAGATTTTGTGATTACAGTAACATTTAATTTGACGTATGAGACGGGTAATAGGATATCATCACAAGAGGGATTGTCGACTTTCGAAGTAACGAAATGAGCGAGCCTAAATTAATATTTTTCATCATTCGAGCATAATAAAGTAATAGTTAAGTTGATGAGGAATATTATTATTTTAAAAACTAAAATTAATGAAGTTTCATATACTGAATAAAAATGCAATTTTAATTATGCTTAAAAAATATTTTTTGATCATAATGAAGCGAAATGCACAATTTATCATTTTTTTTTTAAAAAAAAAGGTATTAGGTGTCAAAACAAATTAAAAAAAAGTATAAATTTAATGAAGTTTACTGTTTAAAAAGAACCATGCTGACAATTAATCATACATTGATGTTCTATGGAAGTAAAAGCCCTGGTCTAGTAAATGAGATTAGTTCAAGAAGAGAGTGCGGAGGCGTTCTTTGTTTATAGGATTTGAAGGATTATAGTTGGGGATAATCACTTAATGTAAAATTCTGAAACTCCTCAGGATTTATTAAAAACTCAGATATATTTGCTGATAATATTTTTTTAAACCTTCATTCTTTAGGTCACGAATAAAAATTTTTTCTTTGAAACCATAGCTTGATTGACTGCTTGTTTATTAACATCTTACTTAAGCAATTGAAACAAGTGGACTATTTGCGACGTATCTCAAAATTTTGAAAAATTGATCAAGTAACGAGGACGACACCTGGGCTATACAAACCACAACAGCATGATGATTTTTTTGAGGATAACGTTTTGGAAAATCCTATAACTTTTCTTATTTTACGGCACACATACTCTCATGAACAGATGAATTTTAATAATATTTAAGACACAATACAATCGTACGTAATAAGATAACATACACTTAAATAAAGGTGGAATTCTTAACCAGTGTGAGATTTAGCTCTGCTTTGAGTGTTATGAATATGTTTGGAATGTAATTGCATGTATATGTTACTGCAAAGCTAATACTTTATCTGCCAAGACGCTTAGATTATTTTTTAGAAGGATGACTTTCGATTTCCTTCAAAGAGCTTGATTCCTGATTTCCCTTCTCTTTTTCTAGATAAATGCAGTGTAGTACAGTAAGACGAGTAAAATTACATCACTTACAGTATTTGATAATGGATACAATGAATAACAGGTATATGTTGTACCCTTGTTTCTAAGATATAAGGAAAAACTAATGAAAATGCACAATGAAAAATTAATAACTTTTTATTCAACTTTTGCAATTGTCGCTACAAATCATTGGATATTTGACCATAAACCAGCATGAAAAGCGTCGTAGAAACTGCGTAATGAAGTTTCGATATCTTATAGATATTGTAAAGCGGAACATCTGGATTTTATTTCTTCCTCGCAGAACGATTATTATTGATGGTAAGACCCTTTTCTTAAGATGCTGGGAAAGTATGCCTGGAAGTTATGCTAAATTGGTAGGAGTGAACTTGGCAACAAAATTAGATGCCCTGAACTAAAAGAAAGAAGTTTTAGAAGTAGAAGCTTGTAGGACATTCCATGAAGGGTAGTTACTATATGTATCAGTTAGTATATAGACAGTACATTCTCATTCGATATTGTAATTACGTGATTTGAATTCTATATTCAGCGATTGAATTGGTGCTATCGTATATACAGGGAAATTCAAAATTAATCCTCTGATGTCAATATCCCATATTTTCAAAAATGAGGGAAACAGAATGGCAAGTACATGAATACAAATGATAATTAAGGGAAGTTTTATATTGAGAGCAATAGGTGGGGTCTCGTGTGTTTGTAAGTCAAAGTCAATTTTATGAAGCAAAATAGTTGAAAGGGAGTCCTTCTGTATTTCGTAGACAGCTGACTGAATATAGAAGGACATTTTCAGCTTCTAGAAAGTAAAGTAGATGAAGATCTAGGGCTACAAGCATCACAGATTTCTACTATTGTCAGCCAACTGCAAGGAGGTTCAAATAAAACCACGTCAAACCACCTAAGTTTTTCTTTTGTAGCAAACATTGGATGACTGGAAATTAGATGAACTGTACGTTAGACTTCACGAAAGAAGATTGAGCGCAAAGCGTCTATCATTATCCTCGCACCACGCTCCGAACGACCTTGACAAATACTTTGAACTGCCGTTACAAAGCAATGAGTTTCGCTGCTACCCAGTTAATACACAGCATCACTTAGAATAAGGAACATCGCTGCCGTGCCTGTATAGCTGTTAGAGGTGATCCAATTTCATATTGAAGCTAATCACAGATTCTGTGTTCTTTATAACTTTCATTTCGAGTATTCTCAGGACAGAAAATAAGCCTTTTTATGCGTAATTGCGAATAATTGTTTAATTAATGCTTTTATCAAATTTCATTACATTAAAAAATGAAGTTTAACAATCCCATATCCTCTGATTTTTCCAAACTTTTGGAGTAAAAATTATACAAAACAAGCTTTAAACCTTTTACAGAATTTTATCACACCTCTCAATATATTTAGGATACAGTTATCTTATCTGAAGATACGAAAATACTGATATATGATACATGAGAATGTATAATATAATAATTATGATACATAAATTTAGTTTATTGCAGTCCTCTGTACAGAAGCAATAAATTTTCACATACGTAAATCGTCAAAATTCATCCTATTTTGCTTTTTGCAAATTATATTTTACTTAACTAACAATTAACATAAAAGGTTTTAAGAAGTTCACAGAGATGGAAGGACTTAATTTTCAAACAATTTTTTTCCTTTTTTTTTTTCTTTATAATTATCAGTATATTTTTTCTGCGATTTCTGAAAATATCATGCACGTAAAGCATTTTGTAAATCGTTGAACTGCAATCGAAAAAACTATAAAAAGGTACCAATTCTACAGATAGCCGGAACTACGGAATTTTTGTATCTAAACCTCCAGTTCCAATTATTCGATACCTTCGAAGACAGATCTCCCTTTCCGTTCAACTTGATAATTAACATCGTAAAGACAGTCACAGATCAAAGGCGCACCGAAAGACCCTTGTCTCGGTGCTTCGAACACGATGAAGATGGAAAGCTTTCGAGAACTTTTCGAGACGTCTCCATTTGCATCACAGCAAACCCTAAATCTAATTGCAGTCGCCCATTGATTAGAGATTTAACCCTGGAACTATCCCATTTCACAGTAAGATTTAAATGGTGTCGAGGTAAAAGTTGTTTTAAACTGTTTCGTCTATCCGATTTACGATCCGGTAATTCCCGGTTTTAAGGTGAACGATGAATGTAAATTTATTAGTTGGTTGAGCTGATGTATATCAATAAAAGTAGGTGTCTGAAATAATTTCTAACATTTAAAAGCTAATAAATAAATATTAGCCAGAGTGAATTGCTTCTCACTATATCGATGATGTATTCTGATTTTTAAAGCTCTTTTTACTTTCTTCCTGAACTTATATGTATGATATTAAAAATTTATAAGTACTGCATATTTTTATTATTCAGTGCTAGAGTATATACTTTCACTGTATAATTTACTTTCTCTAAATTACTATAGATATTAATTCCAAAACAAATAATACTTTGAAGCTCGAAGAGCCGATATACATTTCTAACAGATGTCTAATTTTTATTTTACATAGAAGAAACTGTCTTTATTTTAACGCAAAATCACACGATATACTATTACAGTCAAAATGAGCAGATGATACAAAACTCTCTCGCTGTCTCTATCTTTCTATATCTTCCCTCTCTCTTTATATATATATATAATAGAAGTTTAATAATTATATAAATATAAGTTTATATTAATTTATATGTTTATTTACGAAATTAGTAATATCTGTTTTTGTTAGTTTTTATTTTGCATTTAATTTATTTTTGCTATAGCTATATAATTTAATATTAGTTGATATGGGTATTTATTTTGTATTTCTATTAACATTATTAATTATAAATATTTGTATTCCCATTCCATAGTATGGAATGGTATTTACAGTATTTATACATATTACATTATTCCATTTTTTTTTTCATTTCTTCGCTTTTCTCTTGATATATGCTATTTTTGGGGTGGTTTTGCATTTAATTAAGTTGGAATTTTTAGTTAATAATTATATCTATTTTTATTAAAACTATGTATACATAATTTGTTTTTCAATTAGTTTTAGCCTTTTTCATTATAATATTTCGTATGTTTTTAAACTAGAATATTTTTACAATTTTGTATTGTTATTTTAATGATTTACTGCATTTTTCATTTAGTTTTGTATTACTAGTAGGTTTATAGTTTTAAAAAGTTTTTCAGATTTTTAAATGTCTTAATCCGTATTTTAACATGATTTTGTATGATAGAAAATTGTCTAATTAACACTAATAAATATTTGCATTCTTATATATTTACAGTAAAAAGTTCATTCTTATTCCCTGATACTATTCCAGTTTAGCTTTTAATTTATGCAATCATACGCTCGTAAAATCGTAAAATCTGCCAAATCAACATGATCCCCGGCTTTGAAGTCATAGGTATTAGACCTATGCCTGCATCAGAAGTCCCTGGAAATCTCTCCATCCAATAACATGTAATCTGAAGATATTCCTGCATATAAGTTCTAAGCAAGATAAATTTCGATCTCTTTCGCTTAGGCTACGAAGGCAGAAACTATGCATCTCGTCCCCTCAAATGAGCATATTGTAATGCATTGAGTTTAATGAACGTAGCATTTGCTGGGTTAGTGCAAGTACCATATAATTCCCTCTCTCCCATTCAACAGCAATAAATAGAATTTATCCGAAAGTGGTGGTCTCAGCCAAGACTTCTAATGCTATTTTTACTCATCTATTACATGTATGCAACACACATTCTAACATACTCGGCTAGAAATTCACACCCTCTTCTAATATTAGAGCAATATTTTGATAAAAAATGAATAAATAAATTCTTTACAATGAATAATTATACAAAATCTTTTAACATATGACTACATTTTTTTAACTTTATATGCACAAAAATGGGTACGAAACTTTTTAATAAATTTTCTGAGTTGTACTTCATGTTATTCTTTATTCTTTGTATTTATGCATGATATTACGAATTCAGAAATACTGTATTCTTTTATATTTCAGCAAAAATTTTCATATTTTTGTCATATTTTCTACTTTTAACTGCTGACATTAATTTCCAAAACAATATTGTTTTGACACTTGAAGAGTTGATAGAATTATCGGTACGTTTGATGAATTGTCAAATTTTTATTTGCCTTTATTTCTAAACATTATTAAAGGATGTACTATTTTACGCTCTGAACTGCAAAATTTTAAAATGAATCTGAATGAAATAAAATTCTATGTCGTATTAACTTTTTATTTAATGAACTTATGCATATTTCAGAAGTTCATTTTTCAGCAATTCTTTGATACATAAACGGGTTACTAATTAAAAATTTGGCAATGCTAATTAATTAAGTTTTCGTCTCTTATGCTTTTTCTACTTTTTAAAATTACAACGTATATAATTAATACTTCCGCTATTTATATGTAATTGTACGAACTTTTAAATACTACAAGGATTTATTTTAAGTATAATCTCTTATACAGTTGTACTATTGCTTACTTTTAAGATCAGTAGATATTAAATCCAAGACCAGATCTACGCAGGGAAATGAAAATCTGAAGTGATTTTTTTCCCAAAGTGAGAGAACATAGGATCTTTAAATGAAAAGAATGCAATCACATCAACATAATATTTACCTATGACTTACTATTAAATTAAAGGGGCAATAATTTCAAATGAAAAAAGAGTATAGTTGAATAGACAATAAAGTTGTAAGAATATCTATGCGCTCTTCCAGTTTTAGAACAATATTTAGAATAAAAATTTACTACACAGAAACATTTCATACAAATTTATCTAAAAAGGTTTAATGAATTTGCACTTAATAAAATTGATGATTATGAAGAAATTTATAGTTTATTTATAAATTTTTGATTTATACTTTGCGATATTTCTAATTTTTTTTGTTAATAAAGCAGCTTTGGATTTTTTTTTTCTGAAACGATATTTTTAAGACTTTCTTGTTTTGAATTGCAGGAAACAAAATTCACATTTTTGAATACGTTTTATAATCTTTGTCTAGCTATTCAGTGATAAAATGAACTTCTACACAATTTAGGAACTAATAAAAGAAATCCAAATGTAATTCAATTTGTTTCTAATTTCTTTTATATGAAAAAAATTTAGAGCATTTTTAAGATGTATTTTCCAAGAAAAGCGCAGCATTTAGTTAATATACTTAACGTTTTTTTAAGTGTAAATTAAGAAGATATGAAAAATATATATTTTTAAAACAATACTTTATTTAATTATTTCTTCAGAGACATTGAAATAAATTTAAGTAACACGAAATAATAAAATATTGAAAAGAGCCTAATATCATGTTTCCAAAACAGTTCAAGTCAATATAAATTTTTCTTGCCAAACAATTTTGATAACGTAAAAATTATATTAAAATATTATACTTTCGTGAATCATTACATGATTTTTTTCACAATAAATATTATTTACATATTTTAAAGATTATAAAATGTATATATATATATATATATATATATATATATATATAATAAAAAAAAGGACGCACCAAGAAGGAGACAAAAATTGGCGGCTAGGAAAATGATGTACAGATTAGAAAATGATTAAAATTTCAGAAAAATTGAATAATTTATTTCAGAGTTACACAGTTACAAAGTAACGAGCTCAGTAAGGTGTTGACCTACCTCTAGCCCGGGATGCAAGCTGATGCACGACGTGACATAGAGTGATAAAGCTCCCTGGTGGTCTCCTGCAGTATTTTTTGCCAAATTTGCTCCAAATATCGGGCGAGGTCATCAATATTCCCTGGTAGATGCAGTCGCTTTCCCATCATATCCCAGACATACTTGATTGGAGAGAGATATGGATGGCCAAGGAAGTGTTTGACAAGCTGTAAGACAGTTCATAGCCGTATGTGGTCTGGCATTATCTTGCTGAAAAATAAGGAGTCCGAAGAGATCCGGAAATCAAGGGAAATGGCACCCCAGACCATAACTCCTGGTTGAGGGCTTGTGTGGTGCGCAATAGTAAAACAGGATCGGCACGCTGCCCTGGGCGTCTCAAGACACGTCTTCAATGATCGTCAGGACACAGATGTAAGTGGGATTCGTTCCTAAACACTATACTATCCGAATTAGCCTCATTCTAATCTGATAGAGCCAAGCACCACGGTAATCTAGTTCGACAGTGTGCAGGCGTGAGTGGCAGGGGGCGTAGCGATCTGTTCGAGCGTAGATTTCGATCTATCAGCCGTCTGTGAATAGTCCTAGTGGACACTCGTGAGCGAGTCGCACATCTGACGGTTGATAACAATGAATCAAGTGCTATGACATCTGATCTGAATTTAATCTGTCCTCCCGATCTGCTGTGGCCCTAGGTCAATCGCTACTATCATGACGCTGAAATCTGCCATTGTCCACCCATTCTTGCCAACATCTTCTAATCGCCACATCGCTTCGACCCATATGAAGAGTGATTTTCTGATTTTCCCAATCTGCCTCTTTCAGTCCAACGATACGACCTCTTTCAAACTCTTATAGTTGCTCGTAATGCGCTCGAAACCTATGGCGTGGCATTTATCAGTCGTTGAAAGGTATCCTACATCGCAATGAAACAGAAAATTTGATCATCCGATTGAGAGCCGCTTCTTATATACACCTGCTGTGTGTGCAGTTCCATTGCGCTGTAGCTCTCGCTATTCATTATTTGGACACCGAATTTTAATCATTTGCATGTTGGTTCCAAATGTCTTTGCATACGAAATTTCATTACAATCGGGGAACTCCTTCTTGGTGTGCCGTTTTTTTTGTTATAGATATATGTGTGTGTGTGTGTGTGTGTGTGTGCCTGTTTGTACGATGATGTCTCGAAACATACCCACATGGAAATGAGAAATGTGGTATTAGAAAAGAAAAGATAAGATAACTCACTATTGAATTATTATTTGATCATTTTCCTTTTTCTTAGAAGTTCGTGAGTACGTCACCCATTGCATCCTCGAAAATCATCGCTACCTTTCCAACCCCTAAAACCGTCTTCATTTTCTTTAGAAAAAATTCACCGGAAACAATCCCTTCTTTTATTCTTGATCGGTTTTCTGTGTATAATTGCGAATTAAGATCTAACCAACGGTTTCAATTAAACTTAAAATGGCGATACTTTGATTTGATTTTTGCGGTATATGACTGCTAAATCAAAACTAACCTATGAATCAATGTCAAATTTGTTTTGGCTCCTTTTAGCAGAGAACTGCACACAATGGTATCACCAATTTGCCTAAGGATTGCCAAATAAAACATTTATTCAACCATTGTTGTTGCCCTTTTAAAAGATCATTTACATTTTCAAAGGTTTATCCCAAAGCTATAAAATCAATAAGATGTTTGTTTCTGCAAATGCATGTGAATGAATACACAGTATACAGAAGCAAAAGGTGTAAACGTAAATGATTGAATGAAACCATATGCTTAGGTCTTGGTGTTTTATGTATTCTATTAATAAACATGGTTGCTTGCGTTTTCGTTGCTGCTCTCAAACTGCCACACATGCGCAGAAGAACATAGGTCTAGGTTTAAGTACGTAAGAATATTTTCCCTCATTTGTTTGTATATTTATTTAAAAATAGCTCAAGACTTATGTAATATATGTTATATGAAAGAAGAAAAAACGTACTAAATAAGAAAATTCTTGAAATGCTTAGCTCAGTTACTAAAGTTCAATAGTAATGTGACAATTAGGATGAAAAATATTATGTAATAAAATTTTCAAGCAAATGTTACTGAAGAAATATTTTTCCACAATTAACTGAAGCCTCATTGATTAAGGTTTTAATTAAGGTTTAATATATATATATATATATATATATATATATATATATATATAAATAAAAGAAATATAAGACATATATATAGGGTTCTTAACATGGATACTAAAAGAGAAAGAAGAAGGTTTTCAATAAGAATATAAATTGCTTTTAGAACTATTTCTAATATTATTTTAGTAGATGTTTGATATTATTATGAAATAAATGTTTATAAGACACTTGGCTTGTTACTGGAAAGAGTTTTGTTGAGAAGTAATTTTCTTCATTTTAGGAAATTCATTTAATTTCTCAAATAGAATGTAACACAAAAGGCCCAGTCACACCACGTCAGTTTCCGGCGCAACCACCCCTATTACTTCAATCAACCAAAATCACGCATCAGATTTATTCTTTAATCAAATTTATGATGCCATCACAGGATACAGATCCTCCCATTTAGCGTAAATAACTCGTTTTCGAACACCGAACGGCCCCTAAACAGCCCTGAATGCTATACCTGATTGACTGTCATTGCAAATGGGAGGCTCATCTCCGAGCCAATGCAATATTCGTATCAGCTAGCAGGGCGTGAAATATCTACTCGAGTAATTCAAGGAAAGCAAACTATTTGAATGCTTAAGGAGCTGGCTTACATTTCATAAACTGGATAATCAAATACACCGGTATCCGTCGTGAACTCGACCGTCATAATGGATTAAAGGACGAAGTAGTTGTAGGAAATTTGCGCGTATGGTTTCCCTCATGTTCCTTTTCAGCCACTGGTTTATCAATATTTGCTTTGTTTCAATTGTATACAATACATTATAGGGGTTGATCGACAGAGTTCACTATGTAAGAGATGAGAATTTTATAGTACTGATTTTTTTCTTCCTTGTTTCAATAACTGAAGAGTACAGATTATAATCGATTATTGTATATAGATTTAATCAATATTGAAATATACTCGGTTAATTAAATAATTCGTATGTATAGATATATATCAATGCAACTAGTTTATAACTGTTATTAAATCTGAAATTTTCTTTACTCTTACATTTTATTACGCACATCTGATTGAAGAGGACATATATATTTCTATTGATTGAAAAAAGTAATTTTTCCTTTTAATTTATAATAATTCTAAATTTAATTTTTGCTGCAGTAGAAGTTTTAATGTTTTTCTCTTTTTTAAGGTTTGATTTTAATGGCAACATATAATTTCTGAAACTTGAGTTTTGCTTTAAGATTAGGGCTGGGAAACAAACAAACAAAAAAATAACTCTGTTTTTTTGAACAATGAAACAATGAAAATATTGAATGCGAAATTACTAATGAAATTCGAATTAAGTCAAATATTTTGGTCATTAAAAATCACAAAAATACGGATAAATTTTTGAGAGCGATGGAAAAGCAACCTCAATAAAAATTTTACTTTCGCGACGTAATAAAACTATGTTCTAAAACAATCGGAAAAAACACCAACTCCTATGGACTTCTCTGAAACTATTCTGAATAAAGATACGCAATATATGTAATATGATGATAATGGAAATGGTTCGTGATTGATAACTGCGCTTTTGGAAAGGATGAAAGATAATAAATCATAATTAAGATAACCCTTTTAGCCAGATGATGCAATTTTTGAATTACGTGAAATTAAATCTTCAACGAAGATTATTTATTTCATTCCAATTCTAACGGATGTGGAATCATTGCAGCCACTGCTACTTTTAATTTGCTTTACAGCTATCGACTTTTGAAGAGATTAATGTATGAAATTATTTTCCTAATAGAATTTATAGCACGATTTTGTAACTTGCTTATAATGATATTAAAGCGCCTTTTGAGGGTTTGTCCGATCATGATGTTGAGACCCTTCAAAAACTACTTTTTACTTGACTGAGACGCATATGGTCAAAACTGGTCAAGGAAAAACTTATGAGAAGTAAAAAAAAAATCATTCCAATCCTTTCGAAATTTAATATTATTCAGAAATATACTTCGTGCAACTTTCCTTGCGTGTTGGCATCAACATGAACAACAATAGAAAAATGAACCATCTTTTAGTAACTTCTGAACTTCTTATGTAAACTGCGATAAATCCTTAAACGAGTTCGAATATTAATTCTGGAATTAATCGCAGCCTGGTAGCTAAATATCACGGAAGTGGTTCCTGAAAATGGTAAAAAAAAAGGAAGGAAAATATTGCTCGTTAAATTAACGGTCAAAACGTAAAAGCCATTCTAGGTTGATTTTCGCGGAGTTTTTTTTCTTAGCAGCTAATAATGGACTTACAATTTCGGCGCTTTCCACTTGGTAATGCGAGTCTTAGTCCATAAATTAACCAATAAGTACCGACAAGCGAAGTTCCACACAGCAATACTGTTGTAAAAAACTGGAAACCGATTCCTTTTCTCTTTTGTAATGAGATCTCACTTCTCCTAGTGCGGTTACTACTTCTATTAGCTTAGCTTTTCCCTTTGTACTGACTAAATGGTATAAATTAGGAACGGAAATAAATAATAGACACGAGTTTGTTTCTTCGTAACTTTTTTCTCTGTTTTATTTCTTTGCCTTCTTACCAGATAAATGTTCTTTCCTTCTTTGAAGACAGGGGAATTTCCAGATTATTCAGCTGTATTTCGAAAAGAAAGTACTATAGAGTGTCTTTATTGGAGTTTAGAAGAATCCTTTTAGCTCTCAAGTAAGGAACAAGAGCCTGAGCAACTATTTAGACACTTTCTCCTCAAGGATCTATAAGTTATTTTTTTTATTTCACTGTCTAAGTGATGTCGCATTCCATTTTATAGTTTTTATTCTTTTCATATTTAACTGAAATGCGTTTGAATGCTTATAAATAAACCTACCTCGGAACCTATTATATTCCCTCGGAATTAAAAAAAAAACCGATTTTTATTATTTAGAGACTTTAAAACAATTTCCAGAAGTTTAAATTTGTAAAATGTTCATCTATTATATTAAAAAGTACATTCGACTTGGAAGGCTAGATTTTTCAAATAATTTGACTATTTTATTCATAGTTGTATTTTTGACATAGTTTTTGTATTTTTGGCTTGAAGTTGTAAATATATTTCAGTTAGAGAGAGAACATAAGAGGAACTACGAAATATGCTATGAAAGAATATATGGTTTCAAAATTACTATGTAAATGAGGTAAACTGAACTATTTGAAACTATTACCTGTGACTTTTTAACATTTTATGCTAATTGAAATCTTAAGATAACTAAAACAATATATATCTTTTGAATTAAAAACGCTTAAATTTTAAAAAAGTTTTTTGCTGTAATTCCTCATTTAAGACTATTATTATTATATAAAAATCTGGGCAGAATTAAAGAATATTTTTATATTTAATTACTCCAATACTCTTTAAAAGTTCTGTTTAAACGTTTGTAGAAAAAAATAAATTAATATTGAGTAAACAATAATCATAATCCTAACGCTTAAAGTAAACGCTCATCATAAATTTCAATTTCTTACTAAAGAAATTCGGAACTACTTTAAATTTTTTATAGTAATTCAATATAATTGAAAATTTTTTCGTTAAGATTGCAAAGTATCTTATTGAAATTTGTGTTGAACGTCTTATATTTCATATTTATGATCATATCTTGTCTGTAACAATATTTTAATATAGCATAAGGAGATTATAATTTTCAATATGATGCATGCCATCTAACATCTGATGCGATTGAAAGATGCCATGCCAAAGCATGATTGATAGATGAGACTTGACATTCCAGTCCTCTCCTATCATGAATCATAATCAATCATCAAATCACCTATTGAAATGGATATAAAATGGGCCAGCCCAATGAATTGTCATCTAATCATGGAATAAAATCAGAAAATATATTTAATGCTAAATAATTGTAATAAAGGAAATAGGTGGCTCCAAGTGCATTTAAACTACAAAAATACATGTGTTCCACTAATTATACATACTTGCCAGGTAGAGAGAGGCTTAAAATAATCTCGCATCGTTCTCTAAAATGGGAAAATACAAACTCTTGGCATGACTGATCTTTGAATACGAAATATACTCATAATCTGCTACTGAGGAACCACACTTGATGGCACAATGAAACTCTGCATAAATCACAAATTTCTCTCAGAATATGATAAAGCTCTGGCAAAAGATAGGCTATATAATAATATATATTTAAACTAAACATATTACTTTAAAATTCACTTTAGGGATTAAGGCATATTCTGAAACATTATTTTCATTCTCCTAATTTTCCTGAGCATTAATTTTTCCTTCTGATTATATTAAATTAAGTAGAATTGATATTCTGAAACTGGAAATGCACATTTGTGTCACAATACGCCAAATCTGTTCTTGACATAAAACTAAGGATTAAGAAAATGTGTTTCTTTACAGAAGATTTAAGCCATTTCTTGTTGAGTGGCGTAATAGGCCAATCGTCACATTAATCCTGGATCCATTTAAGAAAGAATGTCTTTCTGAATCCGCTGATCCTCTGATACAAACCACCTGATAAAGGATCCAACCCAGAATGTAATCCTTCATAGAATTAGTGACAAAAGAACAAACTAAGACTTGGCAATGTTTCTCCAAGTTAAAGGTAGCTTTATGGTAGCTGGAGCAAATTTGGTAGGGCTCTATCAAAATTGCACTTTACTAATTATGATAACTCAACTGGGTGATAACAAAGACATTTTCCTACCATCTATCATTTGCATTTTACTCTGCAATTCTTTTTGGCTCATCTACTTCTATTCTATGAGAGACATCTGATTAGGATAACTGTAACTATACAATAAAATTAGTAAGTTTATTTGTACTGATTTACTTACACCTATGCGGGCGATGGGATTGAAGACTATACCTAAGAAATCTCAAGACATCATACTATTAATCATAGGCACCATTAAAATTAATTAAAATTTGAATTATAACTGTAGCCAAATGCAAAGATTCACATTCTGTATAGATGCCCTCCATTCATAATTCTTTAAATTCTTTCCAAGACTCTACAAGACAGCAATGGAAATGAGATAAGCTTCTGCAAGATAAAATATACTGTAATCGCATTTTACGTACAAGCCACCTAAAACCCAAAATGATAATATGCCCTCCACTTTGTAGCCTTGTAGGAAAATTATGTTACGAATAAAATCATTTCTTCTACTCAGTAAAATGGCAAGATCTCAAAATCTGAATGAAAGCATAAGATTTATAATAATTTAGAAATGCAAAAGAAAGTAACTTTTAAATGATAGTTCTACTTTATTTCTGTAATTTAATTTTACTCTGTAAGTCAAGCCAAATTTGAATCACTAATCTATATGTAAAATATAATCCAATGACCTGAAAAATATATTAGATAACCTCAGAATTTTATTGCGCATCCGGTTCTGCTGAATATTAATGCTTGGCAGTAACAGAATGCCAAAAATTTCCATTCATTAATCTTTCTAAAATTCCTTTGTTATGATTCTAGATTTAACTTTCACTTGGTACACTGTTTATTAAAATATCAGAACACAGAACTGCTTGTGCTTGGCATAACAACAGCCCTCAATTTGAACCTCAATATGAGGAAGACTACTGAGCTGGTACCTCCTGCAACTCCATACAAGGCACCTGAGGGCTTGGGACTTCTTGGCCAGATTTAATGTGGAATCACCTGCTGCACACTCCTGGGTTCCACTGACATCAGGGCTCAAACCTGCAACTCGTCGGAAGCCAGGACATCAAGTCCACGTGACTATCCCATTAGCATTGACCTACACGGAAAACATTAGTAGATGAAAGATCTAAAAATGTTTACTCTAATTGTTTAATTCAATATATATTCTATATACAAATGCCAAAGTAAGACTTCATGAAACTGTTTCTTCCAGCTCTATCAGAGAAGAATTATAAGAAATTTGTCTTTACTACTGAATATAAATAAGTATATTAAAATTACTATTTGATCAGTGTACTGCAGCTTCTGGTACTTTCTCCAGGGCAGGAAGCTCAATCTAACTGAATTTTACTTGTGAATGTCCACTGCCAAACCAGTTTACTTTTAATTCGTGAGTTTAATGTTAATCACATTTCCTTTTCTTAAACTTAAGATATTGGTTTGAATGCAACAAATACTGAAAATAGCAAAATAATGAATGTTCTGGGTTAAGCTCTTATTAATGAAATAAATTTGAAAAATATATTTGAAAAGACTGAGTCCAAAAACGAACTATTGTATGGTAGAAGTAAGAAACGTTTTAAAACTGATGAAAATCTATATCTCGGAAACTCTTATTGCACTTTATTTTATATACTTATTGTTATTTTAACTTTGACAGCAATTACATCTCAAACAAAATCACAGCCTAGGCTCAAGAGAAAGTTGAAATCTTTATAGGCTATTAAGGCCTATGAAATCATAATGCCCAGGCCAAGTCCATAAAATCAGAAACACTGCGAACACCAGATAATAGCTCACTTTATCACATCTAACAGAATCCTTCTTAGAAACAGAAAGACTAGGCTCATTTCTACTGCAAAAGAAAATTCTATCCAATTAGAAAAAGTCCTGTTATGAACTAAGATATAGGCCTTACTGGTGTATCATGAAGTGACATTCTTGCCAGTTTCTCAGCATCTACTATCTCATGTAAACTCTTGTGCTTTCACGCCAAGGATAGAATCCAATAATCTGTAATAATCATCCTTCAGTCGATAATAGAAAATACTAAAACTATAGAGTCTACAAGCTCCTTTCATTGACGGTCCTTAGGAATGAACTGCATCAGTATTACAAGAAATGAGCCTACCTTCCTGGATCAAGTAGTAGAGGAAATCTCATTTACTCTGTCTTAGAATACTCTTCCTGGTCGAAATCTCCATGGGAAAATTTATTCCTGCATCATAGAAACTAGTGATGATAATGATAACTTGGAATGAAATTCAAACTGTAAAAGGATACTTCAACTACACCTTTACTTTCTTCCTACGACAAGCTGCAACTATCATTAATGTTTAATCAAAGACAAAGAAACAACGCATTCTGATACTATATAAGCAAAATCTATAAGAAAGTTACTAGAAAAAGACAACATGAACTGCTATTTGAAATAAGGATGAGATGTAGTATTTATACACGAAGCGCATAAAGATCACATCAAAATTTCATTCACTTTATAAATTTGGTTGAATTTAAATATTGAAGATGTACTTTGTGGTTGACTCAGTATACCACAATATAAATCAACTAAAACATAAAGACCCATCGAGAGCTGTGGTAAATATCTTGTTTTAACTCCATAGGTCCCACACACTCTCCAAAAGAATTTTCTGCAGGCATGCATCTCTTAAATATGTCATTATGAAAAGTCCAACTGCAAGTATTCTAGAGCATTAAAACTGATTAGATCAGTGAATATATTTTTCTAACCTAAAATTTTGCATACATAATCAATGAATTTAACTAGATATTCATAGTCTGTAAACTAAATAATATTCTTCTAAAATATAAAGCATTACTCTGAAAATAAATTCATTCTACATTTGATATTGAAGATTGTACAAATAATTAATAATATAATGCAAATTATAGTTTCTAAAATATATTCCAGCGCTGAATAATAATTAAAAACTAAAGAAGTTGTATATCTCTTCTTTGGTACAAAATTAAATAAAATAATACTTGAAGTTTATAAAATTGTAAATGTCAAAACGAAACCAACACACCAGAAAAACGTGAAGAATGATTTCCAATCAATTGCCCTTGTGGATTTAGGTCCAAAAAGAAGAAGAGACGACAATGCTGTTGGTAGTGTTAAAAATCTATCTTACACTGGTGAACATCATGAATTGAAAATGCAAATAAAATGCAGTCTTTAAAGAGAAACATCAGGGAATACATACTGCTCAGGAAAATGTACACTCATGAAAGAATCATCAGAATTAAACGAAATCAATGAAACGACTTGAAATTGATACAAAGATAATGATGAAATTTAAAACAAAAGAAACAAATTAAGCGTCTGAAATCAGATTTGGTGCAGCCACCATGCGCTGCAATAAGTGCTTCTGCTATACGATTGCAGGCGGATTAAAATATGTTGAATATCTGCCTGAGGAAGAGAATTTACAT
Source organism: Nephila pilipes (assembly GCA_019974015.1). NCBI lineage: Eukaryota > Metazoa > Arthropoda > Arachnida > Araneae > Nephilidae > Nephila > Nephila pilipes. The sequence continues at coordinate 1,179,019 of BMAW01034015.1, forward strand.
CGCTTGTATGGTGCAACCAAAGTCTGTCTTTGAAACTGCAGGACGTTGGATCACGAGCGAGATGCCGACCAACCATATCCACACGCTCAATAGGCGATATATCCGGGTGAATAAGCAGGCCAAGGAAGGCTGCATGCAAGCAGCTGAACAGAAGTCTCTGAAATAGCCCGGCACATGTGAGTGCAAACATCCTGCTGAAAGATAGCTCCACCCAGGGATGCCTTGAAAGAATGACTTCTGGCCTGCAGTGACCACGGACGTACCTGTTGCCATTGAGGATTACCTCTAATCTGCATCAACTGATTCGTCCATGATAATAGAAATCGCACCCCAGACCATAACTCCAAGTGTTCACCCACTATGTCAACCCACAATACACCCAGGATAAAGGAAGACCGGCATAATGTCTAATAGAATACTGCACTGGGTCCACAAAATCAGCGATCTATCCTGAGAAGATAACTTGGTGCCAATCAGCCTGCCCTGTCTCCTGTGCCTGAGCCCACTGCCGCTGACGCACACTGGGATGATCTGCCGTGAGGGAATCCTAAAATAAAGGCGAATTGCACAACCACGGCGCAGCAGACGACGGACGAACTGATTTAGCTGACACCACACCTGCAGCAGCAGATCAACGCTGCCAGCTGCCTGGGAGGGAAGCCAAAGTGATCATTCACTGCCATGCGGAGCAGGTGTCGATCATCGCGCCTGACTCTGGCCGTCCAGTGCCCTTCGAGTTGTCTGGTGCCTGTCGGTCCGCACTGGGCTTCCAAACCTGCAACACCACTGTGAACTGTCCCGCTGCATACGATGCCATTATTGCTGATAGGAAAATCCTCCTTCCGGGGCCGATTGTCCTCCCTCGTCCACCCAGCAAGTTGCCTGAATTCTTTATCTTCCGCCGTGATATTACTCAGGTCCTACTAAACGTCTGCCACTTCAATAAATAATCACAGTAGACTTTTCTGAATGTCCACGGCTTACATAATTTATTTCTCCATATTGCTTTCAGCATCATTCAGAGGAGGCAAGGCGCAATGCTGATGGCTCTGGAACTTTATTAATCTATACATCCTATAACTTCCACAGAATTACTCTGATTCCGATGATTCCTCCATGGTGCTGTATTTCTGGCAAAACAGCAGCTCTATCAAAATGTGGAACGAGCTCCATACTGGTACAAAGGAAATTATTCATGGAATGGTGGAAATTGATTGAAAATTTATAATTCTAACCTTGAAGTACATTTAATGAATATGTCCCAAAAGATCAGATCTCCTCGACCTTTGCAGTAATACTCAAAGCTATGAACTTTCAAAATATCCTGTATATTAAATTCAATGAACTTTTCATGAAGAAAACTTTGAAGAAAGGAATCAGAAGGAAAAATAGCCATCTCTATACCTAGGTCAATTCCATTTGACTGTACAAGACAAATATCATGGTATAAAATAAATAAATCTATTAATCTATAACGACAAAGAATAATACTAATTTGAATAATGCATTACAAGATTTAGATCATAAAAATACACTATCATCTTTAGTTCAGTATGCGATAACATCTCTGACTATATACACAGATATGTTGTGATCAACTTAATCTTATTTTCCTAAATGTCTCATTCATCCTTTGAAAGATAGTGTTTTTCATTCTGATGATTCCTTTTTCCTTTATTACCCATGCACCATGCCTTAAAATCGTAGACGAAGTGGATCATTAAGTTCAGACCTGCAGGAGGATCCTGCCAGACTTTACCTTATATCTCCCTTTAGTCCTCCTCCAGACTCATGGGGTCCTGATGTTCATAGTCAACTCATTTGATATGTAACAAAACGTGCAGCATGAAAAGGCTCCTCTCTATTAAGCTATACCTACATGGTCATAATCTGTATCCACACATGAGCTGTAATCTCGCCATGTGGAAAGTCTTCCATGATAAAATAAAGCACGTCCCAGAGTGAATAAATCTGCTTTGAGGATTATAAAACGAATTAATATATTAGTTAGAAATAATTGATTATATATAGAGAGATATATATACACCGGGTGTAAGAACAAAAAGACTCATATCTATGCATCTTACGTGATATCCAGAACCATTGACAGGATCTTAATGGGAATCTGGTGAAATATATGCTGATAACACAAAACAAAACACTGACTAACAGTTATAATAGACACATGCTCTATGTCACACCCATGGGATCAGCTGTCCAGCAGTGGTTGAATACAAATGAAATAGGCTAATAGGGTATACAATTTCCTTTACATCTATACATCACGCCCAGCGGATGGCACTTCAAATGGAAATAGCTCATCAGTGCCTATGCAATATCCAATCTATCCACTCAACGCTGTTTCTCTAGTTCCTGGATGGTTCCTGGAGGGGGCTGCGGAGCTGTAAATCACACCAGAGTGTCCCAGGCATGTCTCTATAGACTGGAAGTTCGAGACCTGAGAGGACAACCATGCATGGGGCCATCTTCCTCCTGAGAAATCTGCCTGACCAGAAGAGTTCCATGGCCTTCGCGTTATAGCCAGATGAACACAGGTCCACTGCACCCTGAAAGGTACTGATAGGCCCAAGACTCATCCCTATAATTACACCAATCAAGAGAGCCTCACAAGATGTGAAAGGTGCAGCCACTCCAACATGATGCCAGCCCAGACTACTACATCAAGGCACCACACTCTCAAGTGGACATCGGAGGGCAGGTAGGGTCCCTGGCTCTTCCATAAAGTATTTACAAAATCACTGTGTTTGAGGCTGCACGGACTCAAGCCGGTGAACAGAACGGTCGCCCACTGCTCTATACTCCAGTAATGGTCCAATGGCACCATGTTGATGGCCGCACACCCCCACGCTTTGGACAGAGGCCTGACTGTGAGGTGGCAGGGATGAGGTCTTGGAGCCCATGTCTGCCTTTCCAGGTGCCGGGCCCTGAGTCTATCTTGACAGATAACAAGGAGGCCAAGCATAGCTAGAACTCTGGCCGACGAATCTCTCGAGACTGAGGATACATCTAAGGTTTGATGGATTGGCCAGGTCTCCTGTACTCAACTTATAGAGCATGTCCGGGACACATCAGGAACAGAAAGTAACTGCAACTCGTGTTCCCCTCCGAGAAATCCATCCAGGAACCCCAGGAGAACTATCCAGGAAAATTCAGATTGAACCAAATCTATATTGGAACAAGAAAAGGACTATATTGCTCTATATATAACTGCTACAGAAAACTTCATAATTTAAGCAAACCTAAGTAAATCCAAAAATGTCGTAGCCAATGTGCGTTTATTCAATGCTATTAATGACTGCATTTAATTGCTAACTGGACGGAATATATGAAACCCGAAGATAAGGAACCAAGGTTTAGAAATAATTAACCTCCAGTTTAAATCTCACCATTTTACCTAGATATAAGTATAAATTATTTTACCTAAAAGATATTTCTTATGCAGCAAAGACTGAGTTGTTTCTACCATTATATCTTGATTAACCTCTGATGTTCTAAAATAGAAGAGATTTTAGTCACTGTAAAATATGCTAAGTGCGCCATTAGATCATAGGTTGATCTAATATGTAAAAATAAAGATCCAATATCTAGAATGTACCATTCCAAACCATCCAGAAAAATGCGAATAGTTAAGCCTAGACTAAAAATTTCTGAATTATAGTATTCTTCATGTATAAATATTTTTAGCTATCCTATATACTATGTTGTAACATTTATATATTGATTTATACCTTTAAAAGAAGCTAATTTGCATTTTGAATAATTGTTTTTCTTTGCAAAATCCACATATCTATAAGTTGCTTATAATGTTTCAAAAAGAAATCAACTTTAAGTAAATCATTCTAAGCTACCTGAAAAAGAATTTGTGAATAAATAAATTCCTGGGCTACTTTCAAATCTAACTATTCTAATAAACATTTATCAGTAGATTCCACTCTACTCTTTCTTATAACTGATTTAATAAAATCCGAGGTTGCCTCCATGGCTGTCTCTTGCCACAGCATTTGGATTTAATTTAAAATCGCTTTTTGACTTTTATATGTTTAAGAACTTCTTATTTAGCCGAGTGTTGTACAGTTCTGGAATAAAATCAACGTATTAGGAAAGTCTTACGTCAACCAGATTCTTTAAATTAAAAAATTTATTTTCCACTTAGAAATAACTTGACAGAGAATGTTAGTAAACAAACATGTGTTAGACTTAACTTGAGAAAAGAGTTGTTTTTGTAACTGCCGATACAAGAAATTTTCGAGCCTCGATTTTATTTGTTAAGAAAAAACTGAAATTTTTTTCAGTGTTGATAATGTTTCACACCATCCAACAGGACAACACTTATAAACCTTTCAGATTAATAAGAATTATTATGTGGAAAATAGGGATGGTAATCTAGAACAGAATTATCATATTACTG
>BMAW01034015.1:1189598-1222482 GCA_019974015.1 Nephila pilipes
ACACACACACACACATATATATATATACACACACACACACATATATATATTCTGCGCGTAGAAGGTAGTATGGTGTTTTGCTACAATGATATTTATTACTCATTTTTAGGGTTTTTAAGTACTGGTATGACTTTAAATACAGCATTCATAAGTTATTTATATGTGAGTTAATCTTTTTTTCTAAATTTAATTTATTTGTTTCATGTAAATTCTAAATTCGCTTTCACTCATTTGTATTTCATGTAAGTAATTTTAATACACGTGGATTACTATACAAGAGAAGTTTTAATTTTTTTGAATTTTTTATTTGTTTTTAATTTCTTAACTATTGATTCTTTATGATGTACTAGTTTTTCTGTGTTTTTCTTTTTAAATTAGTTTTTTAGATTTAGCTTTAGAATTTTTTTTCAATTTATATTTTCAGCTTTATAAGCAGTTTTTAATAATATATTTTGTTGATGAGGGTAGTTAGGTCTATAATCCTAAAAAATCTAGCTTAACAGCAGATAATCTGTTGCAACATTCAATATAGCCTTTTCTACTTTTGTTATTTTTAACGCTAACGAATCTTACGTAAGAACAACTTTTACTTTCACAGTCGAGTCAGAAGAAGCCACTATATTTCCAGAGTTGCAATTAAGAAAACTCCTCTTTTTCAGGGGTATCAAAATTCGTGGTTTCTTCTGCCATTTGCTCTGTTGCTTCTTATGGCTTTGTTCTTATCTCTCTTGTGCTATCTTGTGTTTTGGGAATGTTTTGTTTTACAATCAACCTGACCAAATAAATAGTTGATAAATCAATGTCTATTTTAATGCCAGCCACACGAAATGAAAATTAAAATACGACAACAGGTATATATATATATACACTGGTTATCATAAATTAAGGAAAATTCACAAAAATCGCGATAACTCAAGAAATTACACATGGAATTTTATGAAACTTACCCACAATATACAACACATAGTAAGGTATTAAACAACATAAAAAGAAATTATCAGACATTAATAGTAGTATAGAAATTAGCACATGTATAAAATAAACAAATTGGAAGTATCGGTTTGCAATAGAAAAAGTACCTTTAATATGGAATATGATTGCCTCTAGAAGCAATACAGCACAAACAGCGATGTGTGATGCTTTCAATTATGCGGTCTATCAGTTCAATAGGAAGTGAGAGCCATTGCTTTTGTAAAGCAGATGCAAGCGCGGCAAGGGTCTGAGGGGGCGGATTGATGGCAGATACACGCCTCCCTAGAGCATCCCAAACGTGCTCGATAGGATTCAAGTCCGGGGATCGAGCTGGCCACTCCATGCGCGTAATTGTTTCCTGTTGAAGATAATCATCAACAATGCGAGCTCTGTGTGGTCTTGCATTATCGTCCTGTAACAGGAAGCAATCACCAATCGCCCCGGCATATGGGCGCACATAAGCATCAAGGATGTTGTCTCGATAAACCTGAGCATTCACGGTTCCCCTTGGAAAGACATGGAGGTCTGTGCGCCCTCCTAAGGATATGCCTCCCCAAACACAGACACTGCCTCTTCCGTATGCATCTCTTTCACGGATGTTTGATGGATGATAACGGGTCCCAGGTTCTCTCCATATCAAATAACGTCTACTGTCACTTTCTAGACTAAACCTGGACTCATCCGTAAAGAGAACAGGCCTCCATTGATCTGACGTCCAGTGGACATGTTGTCGGGCCCACTGCAAACGGTCTCTCCTATGGCGTGATGTGAGCGGCACGCAAATGGCTGGTCGTCTCGCATACAGACCACCTTCGTGGAGCCTTCTGCGCACAGTTGACGTTGACACCAACCTTCCGGTGGCTGCAACAAGAGAGGATCTAAGATGTGTCGGAGTAGCGGTTCTATTCCTGCGTGCACTTAATGTCAAATATCGGTCATCGGCACTGGTCGTAACAGTTGGCCGTCCTTGACTGAACCTCCTAGATGCCGAATCTGTGGTTTGAAATTGCCTCCAAAGTCTATGAACCACAGATGGACTCACATTTAGCCATCTGGCCACTTCTGATTGACTCTGCCCTGCCTCTAGTCTCCCGATGGCTCTCCATCGTAGTTCTTCAGGCAAATGATGCCTAGAGGTCATTATTACGAATTGGCTATCTCAGATTTTCAATGTCGCAATCACAGTAAAATTTGTGTGCTTTCTCTCAAACTTGGACTTTTATGCTCCAGGCAGATGACGTAAGCCGAGTGCAGCGTCACTAATTTGCATATTGCAATTTTACTCAGCTACTCTTAGTGGACAACATATGCAAATTTTGCACGGTTTGGCTTACTTTTGAAAGAGTTATCGCTATTTTTGTGATTTTTCCTTAATTTATGATAACCAGTGTATATATATATATATGAATAAAGGGAAATTATTCTATAAATTCTGAAACACACATTTAAAAATGATGATCAGCAATATACATTTGAAACACACATATTTCAGTTTTATAATCCTTAGAAATTTTTTCATTGAATTTTTAGCCAATAGATAGCTATTCTATCAATGGTTCATATATTCCTATGTTTCGAATTTCTATTTTATAAATTTTAATTTAATTCTAGGAATGTCAGAATTTTTATTAAGTAAGAATTATATGTAATTATATTAATTATTTTATAATGTAAGAATTAGAATTAAGATTTTTAGAAGAATATTTGCATTTTATAATTATGTTTACTCGATATAATAGATTTTTTCTGTATAGTAAATATTTGTAGCTTTTTTATAATTTTTCGATTCACATTTCATAAAGTGAATCTATCAATAACGTAGATTATCAGTTGGTTTTATGTAAACAAGGGTCATATTTGACATGCAGTAAAGTAGGTTACCTGGTAAATGATAGTTTCATAATTCTTTTTGTTGTCCATGAATTTTTTAAAAATTGCATAAATAGATATATTCGATATTTAATCTATCATTTTATTTTGGCTAAAAATATTTTTGAGTCGTTCTTTCTTTTATTTCTTTGGTTTAATTACTTTTTTGTATAAGGAGTTTTGCTTGTATTTGTTTTTAATCTTTTTGTTGTAAAGTGATTATCCTAAGTAGAGAGTTGTATCCATAGCACTTGTTTAACCACACATTCTCAGTCTCAAGTCTGCAACAGCATTTTTAGTTGCTTTATCTCTGTTTTTGAATTTATTGTCTTGTTTTTCTTTTTTCTAGATTTTAGTTTTGTATATTTTGGTGGTGTGTTTGAGTCTTATGACAATAGTAGTAATTAAAAAATTTTAAACTATTGTTTTAGTTTTACATTTTAAATGTAGCTAAAATTTTTAATTGGTTGAGTAATTCATTGGTAGATTACATGCATGTTTATTATGTATTCTCATATAATATTGATTTTTTTTAAAACTCTTTTAGCAATTTAGATATTTCATTTCCTTTTTTGACTTTTTGTCTTGTTTAATTTTTAACTCAATTGCTATTTATTGTTTTGCTTTTATTGAATTAGGTTATGTATATTTCAATAAATTTACTTATGCACTTGGTAATGATATTTCTTACTAATTTTAATTTTTATTTTAAACTGGGTTTGTTCATTTCTGCTATTTATATATAAATATATAAAAGATTTGTAATTTATTATTAGTTCCTCTACTTGATTAATTATTATTTATAATTATTTGGAACATTTAATTTTTTTTTTTGAAAATTTAAGTATGTATAACATGTTTATAGGTTATATATGTTTGTTTTTAGTAAGCATTGTGTCTCAGTAGACAGCTGTCTTAGTCTCAGTTACCCGTATTCTGGATCATGACGCCTAAAATTCATCGTTATGATTTTTCACCAATGAGACCATCTTCCACTTTTTGGAAAAGATTTACTGGAAGCCTTGATTCCTGGTGCATAACGATGAATCCATTTATCATCGAAGGTGACAACTCGACAAAAAATGACGCGGTAGTATTGAAATTTTGATTTTACAGCAAATGACTACGAAATAAAAGCAAATTTATGAATCAATGTCAAACTTGTTTTAGTTCCATTCAATAGATGGCGGCACTCAATGGGAACAAGAATTTACCTTAACAATGCCACCTGTCTTCAAATACAAGTTTTTTTAACCACCCGAGGAAAAAAAATTAGACGAATGAGTTATGTAATGAAATGAGTGTGCTGGTATTGTGAGCAATTTACAGTCGTGTAGAGTTCAAAACGATTATTTACCTCTAAACAATTTTTACATGATTTTATTGAAATTAAAATACGAATTTATCCCAGCCATGACAAAGTACAATTTGCGTATTTCCATGTTTTATACTGCAAGTGTCAACAGTAAAGAAGAAAATAAAAAAAGAAGATGAAACATTTCATTCCTTACAAAAGGGGATTTCCCAGGATTTTTACTGACTCAGCATTTTATTAGGGCTCGTGAAGATAATAGGTAAAGTAGTAAAATTTAGAGACAAACATAACTCCGCGTGATTCTTACATGAAAGTACTTTGAACTTGATTCAGATTGAAGGTTAAATTTAAAAAAAATTAAGAGTAGATAAATTCACGTAGGATCGCGCAAACACTCAGTTCCCAGACATTTGGTTAGAAAAGGAAGAGGTTTGAAAACAAAATTAGTTTCATACATTGAAGTTTAATTATCAGAAAATTACGAAGTCAATCATGAACAAATAGACCGTGCTAATTATTAAAAAATGCATTTGTTTACATTCATGTACTTATATTAGTTGTCTAATGCAAGTCTCTTTCAAACACGATTTTTTATTTTTCGCATGAATTTACGTAATACTATTTTGAAAAGATATTACTAATTTCACCAAACTCGGCATCCAAAAGAGGGAAAATTTTAAGAGTTTGCCAAATGTATCCTTAACCGAACTCTGTGCATAATTTTTAAATTCAAAACTTAATTTTAAAAAGACTGATTTTCTATGCGTCTAGTACAATAATTAACATCGAAGGAGAGTCACAGATCAAAGGCTTGTATAAAGAATCTCGCCTCAGAGCTTTGAACTCCATCGATATGCAGATCCTTCCAGAACTTTCTACGACGTCCACATTTGCATTACAATAAATCCAAATCTAATTGCAGTTGAAATTTAAATTCGAAGTCATCCCATTTCGTAGTGCGATTTCAATCGTTTCGGGATAAAAGTTATTTACAACGAATTTTATTCTCCTGATTTACTATGCGGTAATTCCCTGTTTTAAGGTAAGAGAGTCATGGTAAATTTATTATTTCATTCGCTAGCCATTGATGACGAGACCTGCGATGATTTGTAACGTTAAGGAACTAACAAAGAAAAATTGGAACTGATTTGTTGTACGACTTTTTGGTGTCTTTTCAATTGTAATCTACGAAACTGGTTTGAAGAGTAAATCTCCAATACCTTTTTTTTTATTTGTTATCTGATTATCACAATTTTTCTTGAATTTGAAAGCTGCATGAATCTTCTAAGCAATAAATTATTCACTTTTCTTCTAAGTCCCCATTCCTTTTCACTGACTTGCTTCAAAAGGTGTTTAGTCGGTTAAATTAGCTGCAGGATTCCGATGATTCTTGTCGACACCAAGCTTTAATGGTAGCTTTTCCCTCATCACCAGAACAAAAATGGTGCCTTTTAAGGAGCCCCTTTATCTTTTGGAGAAGGTGGAAGTTGGAAAAGTCCAGGTCGAGAGCAATGTCCTCTTGTTTTTTTACCTCATTTTCACATGGGATGCCATCATATTCAATTTTTAGCACACCAACAATACACATGGGAATAAAGGAAATTCAAGCATTACATAGAGGACGCATGCAAAAGATACACATAGAGGTACAATACGAAATTTAAAAGTTATGCTGTAAGATTTTTAAAAAAAGTTATGGTTTCGGAGACAGCATTGCTTTTCAATCAAACTTCGAAGCAAAACTCGTTAATTTTTCAGTATATAATATTATGCTCCTAAATATTAATCTAAAAGATTTTATACAATCAATTTATCATTAGCTCGTTTCTCTCAGTTATTCTCTGTATTCAATTTATTTCATACATATGCTACTTAAAGATGCATTTTTTTAAAAACTTTTAATAACTTCCAGAGATAATTATTTTTTGAGAAAAATCAAATAATTATTAAATCGTTGTTACCCTTTCAAGAATGTTAAAATTTTAATATCCCTTCATTTTTATAACAATTCTTGCAAAATATAATTCGAAATTTAATAAATATCATGTAGAAGTACAAAATTTAAAGCAAATAAGCTTTATGGTATATAAAGGCTTTTTTTTTTTTTAAAAAAAAAGAATCTACAGAAAGAAATATTTAGGGAAATAAGAAATTTTTATTTATATTAATTTGACAAAATTCAAGTGTATCATGTTCTACCTTAAAATTAAATAATAATAATGAATTTATTTAATAATATTTAATAATTTTACTGAATAAAATTCCCAATATTTACATCAAGTAGACCTTATATGCCCATTTTCAATTTTACAGTCTTAGTGCACCTTATTTAAACGAATGAATTTAAAAATTAAGTTGAAAAATTTAAATTTATTTTTAGACGATATCTGAATAGAAAAATTATGAAAAATGTTGTTTATGATTTAAAAAAAATTATTTTTTTATAATTCTTTTAAAAATTCTCAAATCGTCTGATGTGATATTACTTTGTCAAGAAATACGCGAGTATTTTAAGTGTGGTCTGAAAATCAAATTGAAAGAATTATTATTTTAAATAGGAAAAACCTAAAATAAAGAGATCAATTTTAAATTTGTTAAAAAATAATTTATTTTTATTTATGAGAGACAAATAAAACGAACCTTTAAATTTGATTTAAAACTTTTAAATACTTAATTTTTAAGTAATCAAATTTACAAGAATTCATTTAGGAATCGGAAAGAAAATAAATAAACTGTTATAAGAATCAAAATAATCTGTAATGTTTTTATGAATTTCTTAGTAAAACGGACCGTATAGAAGATATTTTGTGTAGTTCTAAATGTAAGAAGATTTTAAAAAAATAATAAAATTTAAAAAAAAATCTAAAAGGATATATATTTACATATTGGAAACTTTTAAGTAGCTAGTCTAAGCAAAAAATAGCTAACTTAATGCATAAATGGCTACAATAAATTTTTTTACTTAAAATATAAGAATGAAAAAGAAGTATTCTTCGTGACGGTAACGTTTTGTCAAATTCATGCTTTATTTATTATTAATGCGTAACATAAAAGATTTTAAGATAACCTATAAAATTTTATACATATTTACAAAAGAAGATTTCCAAAAGACTCTTCCTACTTAAGAGAAATGAATAAATATACTATTTTGCATTTATTTATTCTTTTAGTCTGCTCTAAAGTTTTCTAAAAGTACTTTAAAAATAACATTTTGAAACGTTAAAAATTTCCTAAATAAGATTTATTCAGAAAAATACTTTGAATTGATAAAAATTGCAGTAATTTCATGACTTGTTACACTTTAAGAAAATAAAAAGGAATAAATTAATTGTAATGGCATTTTATATGTGATTACAGTCAGTCGAAATAGAAGAGATCAAATTTTTGAAAAAAAAAAAATTAGATTAAGTAGAGTTCTTAAGCATTGCTACAGAATAACCAGATGGAACGTAAAGGAGAGAAAGAAAGATAAAGCTCTTTAATATACATGATAGATATCCCTCTATATATGATAGATATGTCCCTCTCTTGACTTTGAACATAACGAAAAAAATCAATGGCTTGCATACGGATTCAGGCACAGGAAAAACAGAAGCCACCATTTTATACATGAACACAGCATGGATAAAGGTGATAGGATGGTAATACCAAATTACTGCTCGAGATCTATATTGAAACGAGGAGGGCATTTGATGATGTTGGTAATAGTACAACTATGGTAGAGCACAGTGTCGAGAAAGCTGTGGTTAGCTTAAATCAGAAATGGGTCAACAACGACAGTCTAATGTTCTATCCTGTTGGTTGGCTAGTTTTATTAACGTCGCACTAGAAGCAACACAAGGACTCTGGTGACGGATCTCGTAATTTTGAACATTGATCAAGTGACGAGGATGACATCTGAGCTGGTACCTCCTCTCCTAACTTCCACACCATGCCTACGGGAGAACTTTGATCCAAAACGTATTTAAAGTGCATCAGCCCTGGCTACATTGCAGGTCTTTAGTAGCATCAAGGCTTGAACCTACGATTCAATGTAAGCCGCCTGGCCAAGATACCACAGAAATAATCACTACCAAGGCTCCATCCGGAATTTAATATATATATATTTCTCTCTCTCTCTCTCTCTCTCTCTCTCTATATATATATATATATATATATATATATATTACAAAGCAAATTAAAACGAACTAATAATTTTTCTTGCCAAAACAGTAAGGGACGTAGCGTGAACGACGCGGAAAACCAGTTCATTTTGAAGAGGTCTGTTATCTCATTTCATCGAAGGTATGTAAGCTTGCGGAGTTCCTTCCCTATGAAATGGTGTTCTTCCTTATTGCTAATATTGAGATTACTTAATTTAGAAAATTCTATAATAAATAAAGAAAAGAAAAAGAGAGAGAAAAAATTGATACGATAGAACTATTGAGAGATAGATCGCTTTCTCTCTCTCTCTCTCTCTCGATGCTCTAAGATTCATATTCATCTGATCGTTCGAATCTGCCTGCAAATGGTTTCACCCTTGATAAACTAGGGCGAGTTCAGTATTTTTCTAAGAAAAATGTTACTGGATATTATATATATATATATATATATATATATATATATACGCATTTTTCTCAGGTGTACCACGGCCATGACTCCTCAAATTTGCAAAACGTAGGTGACGACAGATAATGTGTTGGATAGATTGGGCAAATTTTTTGTGTCTGATTATCGAAGTACATTATATAGCAATGATCTGAAAGTAAGTATACTTATAGCAATACAAATTTGAGCGCAAGAAAAAGTTGTCAGGAAAAAACGAAATTTTACATCGTTGATGCATGTAAGTGGTAATTACAAAATTCAAGCAAAATGATTATTTTTATAGGATATATTACAAATGAATGGATACTTCAGTACTCTGTTGGGCCACCTTTAGCATGAATGTTTAACGTGATATGGTTGGGTATTGAGGCATACAAGTCCCATATAATGTCCTATAGCATTTCGTCCCACAGTTACTGCAAACGAGCCTTTCATTCGACCAAATTCGTATGCTGACCAACTTGCAATCCTAAATGATCCCAGATATGTTCGAAAGGATCCCAATTATGACAAATCTGAGGATCGAACAGGCCAAAGAAGGGTAGAAATATAGCGGATGCAGTTGGAAACAAGATCAATTCACTTTTGAGATCTTGCGGAAAATAACTTATGTAAAAGTTAACAAGACAGGGATAAATAAACTGCTCTATGGAATGCTGCACCTGATTGGTCGGTGTACGGAGTAAGCAATTTCCACTTAAACTTGAAAATTTCGGTTCTCAGGTAGGAATTAATAATTTTAATTAGTTGAGATTAAAACCGAATTCGCATGGATTGGATATCAAGTCATTGTACTAAATTTTATTATGTCCAGAACAGTATACCAGTGGAATAGTTTTGTTCTAAGCGATTATGAATTAACTCGGTGACTAAGTGTCTTTTGAACATTTCTGCATTTTGGGACAAGAACATATTGCTATGGAATAATAGTTTAATTAGCAACATAGAGTTCATTCTGGATAAGAATGAATAATAAGTTTGTATACTTTACTCAAAATATAAAGCAATGGAATGAGACGGTAATTTTGAGAGATTTTAGCACCTGATCCTATTTTTAGAATCGGAATAGCTAGGCTTTTTTCCAAACATGCAGAAAATAAGAAATTCTTAACATACTATTAACCAGAAATGTTAAGAAAATAAATGATAAATTTAAAAGGAAATTGTATAATCAAGCGATTACCTACTAATTTTATCTGACCCAGGAGCGTTGTTCAGCTTAATTTTATTTTTGTGTTCTAGATTTTCGTTAGTATGAATAGTTTGATGTGGCAAAAATGGTGGGACCGAGTGTGTCGCTGATCGGGTACTGACTAACCGGTCGACAGCAGGATTGATCGCTCTCAATGATTCTTCACTTTCTGTCGGCGGTGCAATTACTGATATCGTCACAGCCATTTGGAAGAGAAATCGTTCATCCTGTACAGCAGTGAATACTGAAAATTCTGGGTTTTCAACGTTGTGATTATGAGATAATTGATTGACAAAGCTGCTTCATCCAGCTATCATCTCAGTCTTCTATATTTTGTGGATCAAACGACTTCCTGCGGTGCCCTTCAGGGATAAAATGAATTGATGAGGTCCTTTAAGGAATTTGGCTTTACGCCAAACAGTACGGTTTTCTGAGTTGAGTGCAGCAATATCCTAGTGAATTTGTGATTGATTTTTGATATCTCAAGCGATCTTATGCTAGAGAGTACGAAAGAGTGAACGGTCTCTAGAGAACTTCCAACTCTATTAAAGTTTTCATACTCGATTTCGCTGCCTATATTTCAGGAGGGGGAAGGAGAAATTTTGGTTCATTTTTAAATTTTGATTTTGAGACGGCAGTAAATGACTCGGATAAAAATCAGATTCAGTTTTGAAATTATCGACTCGATATCTTTGGGAATACTTTAGTGGGAAGTAAATTTTTATTCTAAGCAAATTGGAAATTATTTCAACAACTGTTCTGGAATTTCGATAAGAGCGGAGTTCAGTTTTAAATTTAGAATGATCACAGCTTGGTTAATTTAGGACTCGAATATTGTAAGGAAAGGGGATGAATTTGAAAACAGTTAGATCAATAATGTTAGCTTCTGATTTACCCTGGGTGCTTGCAGTGCAATCACTCGCACACCCATCATAATGCGAAGGGCATTACGTGAAGTCTAGCTGAAGTAATGTTATCCAGCATTATTCCAATTAATGTGAGCGACTTTTAGATAGCGAGCAGTAATGACAATAACTCTTAATTTAAGCAGTTTTTCCGAGATCTTCCATGGGAAATATATGTCTGCATCTACTTTTTTGGGCAAACGCAGAAATTACCCTAAGGAGGGGCAGTTTTTTATTTGAATTTTAATAGTAGTCGAATCCATAACACTTCCTAGGTCGAGATGAGAGACCCTGATTTGGGTTAAATTATTTTTACAATAAAATGCCGTGATTAAGGAGTAACTAGGCGGTTGATATAGATTATATCGTCATCATGTAGGCAATAGTTGGCAATTTGGGTTTTGAGTTCCTGTTGGAATCTAGTTTCTTGAAAGAAAAAAAATCCATCAAAGTTCTACTCATGGACAAAGTTTGACCTCTTGAATTTTATCTAGCGAAGAATTTGTGTTTCTGAATCCATTTTTGAGATTATGCTCAGGTTGGCAATTAAATTTTTAATTTAATTTTAAATAAACCTGCAATAGGCTCCGAAGATAATGATGGTAAGATATATATTCGCATACACCATTCAGAGACAATTAAAGGATTTTTGAATGTCCAGGCGAGAATGTCATTATCGACATTCTCTATCATTTCTGAAAGATCCTTCAGCAAGCCAGCATTAAGACAGGCATCACTGGGAGCAGGAGATGGGTATTAGGATACCTCACACGGCTATTCTAATTATTTGCCCTGTATCGCGTTTGTGTAGTTCAGTTCTGCAGATTGCCGAAAATTTGCGATAATCTGCAACTTTAGGTCGGGGAAGTAGAGAAGGTTGCTGTTTTTAGGATAACTGCCTGCTATTGTTCCTGTTGGCATTGCCTCGGCTTTTCAATTTATTTTTGATATTACTATTATTTTTCATTTTTGTCTAACTTGGAGTTTCAGTGTTACCTGCTCTATTTTGCAACATGCTCACCGGAATAATTTTCACACTTTAATGGATCATCATAGGTATTAGGGCAGTCGTTTGCTTGATGAAGGCCAGTTCATTTTATATCTCTTATCGGAAATGGTACACCTCTATAGAATGGAAGCAACAATGGTTATACCAACATTGGTCCAAAATTTCCCTTTGTATTTTTCAACAAATATTTGGGTAACGAAACGTTTGGTAAATTTAAAATTTTTATCAGCAATGGGAAAATTCTCTATTTTGTTGATAGAATAGTAATATTGGAGCATTCAATTTTGTCAAATTGGTGATTTTGTGATTCTTAAATCCCTATTTATCACTTATCGATTTAATTTCATCTATGTCGGTATTTGATGGAATATTTCTTATTTCAGCATAAAAAAATTATATTCGATTCCCAAGCAAGTAAGAATTTAGTCAGCTCGCTGTGGTCTTTGCAGTTATGAAGACGGCCTAATAAAGCTGCATTTTGAGTTTAAACGCAGATTTCAATGCCCTTCAAGCAGAATTAGATATTTTCATCAAACCTTTCAATGTAAATTAAGAAGCAGTGAGGCCGGACTTGAAACTTGAATTGATTGTGAATTATAATCTAACAATTAACTTAAACAGTTGTATCTCGATGTTACAAAATTAGGGTTTTACAATTCGATATACAAAGCAAATCTCCAAAATTTAATAACTCATGTCCAAAAATTAATACCATGTTTGTTTCATCTTATACTGCTGTTTGTAGAAAATGCAACACCATGAAAGAATCATCAGAATCAAATGAAATTTAATGCAGAAACGACTTGTACTGATACAAATAAATGATGAAATTTTCAAAACAAAAGAAACAAATTAAGCGTCCGAAATCAGTATTTGGTGCAGCCACCATGCGCTGCAATAAGTGCTGCTATACGACGTGGCATGGAGTCAAACAGATGTTGAATATCTGCTTGAGGAAGAGAATTCCAAATCGCTTGTATGCGCAACCAAAGTTCGTCTTTGGAAACTGCAGGACGCGGATCACGAGCGAGACGCCGACCAACCATATCCCACACGTGCTCAATAGGCGACATATCCGGTGAATAAGCAGGCCAAGGAAGAAGTTGCATGCGTTGTGCTGAACAGAAGACTCGAACAGTCCGCGCAACATGTGGGCGTGCATTATCCTGCTGAAAGATAGCTCCAGGGATGCCTTGAAGGAAAGGAACGACTTCGGGCTGTAGCACTTCACGGACGTACCTGTTGCTATTGAGATTACCCTCAATTCGTATCAAATTGGATCGTCCATGATACGAAATCGCACCCCAGACCATAACTCCGGGTGTTCGACCACTATGTCGTTCAATAATACACTCAGGAAGGCAGCGTTGACCGGCATAACGTCTAACACGAACACGGCCATCATGGGTCCACAAATTGAAGCGTGATTCATCTGAAAAGACAACTTGGTGCCAATCAGCTCGCCTGTCTCTGTGCTCAAGAGCCCACTGCCGACGCAGCCGTCGATGATTCGCCGTGAGGGGAATCCTGTATAAAGGCACCCTTGCACGCAATCCACGGCGCAGCAGACGACGACGAATTGACGAAGCCGACAATTGTACACCTGTAGCAGTAGACCAACGTGCTGCCAGCTGCCTGGAGGAAGCTGTGCGATCATTCACCGCCATGCGGAGCAGGTGTCGATCATCGCGCTCTGACGTCACCTTCTGTCGTCCAGTGCCTGTTTTTCGAGTTGTTCGGTGCTCGTCGGTCCACTGCTTCCAAACTCGCATCACTGTGGAACTGTTCCGCTGCATACGAGCTGCTATTGCGCGATAGGAAAATCCTCCTTCTCGAAGGCCGATTATCTTCCCTCGTTCAAATTCCGTAAGTTGCTTGAATTTCTTATTCTTCCGTCGTGGAGGCATACTCAGGTCTCACTAAACGTTTGCCACTAACAAATAATCATAGACTTTTTTCAACGTCCCGCTACAGCACTTTATTTATACGCTTTCAGCATCAATTCAGAGGGCGCTGCGCGCGCCGCGCACGCGCGATGGCTCTGAAACTTTATTAATTTGCATAATATCCTATAATTGACATTTGCTGCGAATTTCATTTGATTCTGATGATTCCTTCATGGTGTTGCATTTTCTACAAACAGCAGTTTATATATGTGAACAAATGTTTTTTACTTTTAATCTCAGGAACAATTCTATTAGAAATACTCTGACCGATGAGGATTCAATATGACTTTCAAAATTAGAACATCGTAATTTCAACTTGATTTTAAATAACTTTTAAAAATGCACTGTTATTTATCACATTAATATTTGCACACTTTTTTTAAAAAAATAGGAAAAATTAAATCTGTCCCCTCTCAAAGAAATTTGCTCATCACTGGCTGAAATAGAATGATGAAACGTGAGAATAGAGCAGCATTAGCAACATTTCATTCACAATTATCAAGCTTTTGACTTGTTAATGAGGCACAATTAATTGTGAGTATTTTTTATATGCGACTCGGATAACAACGTCAAGACTGTCATTGAACTGAATACCATTTATCGTTGTCGTCCACCACACAATTTGACGCAATCTGAAGTTATAGTCTGGGGAGCCATATCATTTAATAACTTTATCATCTTTTGCACCAACATAGCATGGGTAATATTTCGCAGATAACACCTCACTGAGGTCGCTATTGCCGAATAGAATAATCACGTGCTCATGGCCGAGGACGTTTCCGTCATGTTGTCATCGGTTTAAGTTCTGATGCAACTAAAGACTCATCAATAGGGCTTGACGTATATGAAATATGTCAAGATTTCACATATTCTCATTGGATAGGTGAGAAGTTTGGAGAATAGGTTGTCAGTTCCTTTGTGGTATTCATACCTTACCATAGTTAGCAACTACGATGTCCATCGCCAATAGCTCACGTGTAAATTCTAAGTGTGTCACTTATCAATAAATCAATCTAGTTCCAACCAATAGCCGTGCTATTGAGCCCCGGACTTACATTTCAACAAAGGAATAATTTTTCTTTAAGATTTTAGGGGTTGTAGAATATTTATTTGACCACATTAATCCTGAGACTTCTCCGTCATAAAACCTTTTCGGAGTCTATTGAATCAAGAATAAAGCGTTTTTGATGATTCCAGAATTTGACTAATCCAATATGGAAGAATTAACAAGAAATATGAAAAGTAAATGTCTAATAACTGTACACATCTATATTAGGCCAGACAGTAGCTTGCATAAGGACCAGAGACTGGACAGAGCTGTAATAATTTGTTCTCTCTCTCTTTATACACACACGCGCATGCACACATGCACGCGCGCGTGTGTGTATAGCTTAAAATATTAAATTTCTCTGAAACTTTAATCGTTTCTTTTACTACACATACGCATCATATCCAATGAACTTAATTTCATTTAGAGATCTTCTTGGAACCACTCCTAAAAAATTAGATATGGAATAATTCAATAACACTATCTAGTAAAAAAAAAAAATTCTTTCCTAAATCTTTGCGTTTTGTAGATATTAAAAAAAAAACAAGAGAGAGAGAGAGAGAGACAGAAAGCAATGAATAGGAATTAATTGAGTAAGCAACTTAATTTAGTAACGAAATAGAATTCCTAATATTTAAGCACACTGCAATTTTTTCTAAATAAACGCTGTGTTCCAACACACACACACACACACACACACACACACACATGTAGCATCGATTTCTATTCTTGTCACTATGTTTCTGCCATATGCGTCTAAATAATTTAATCGATTAAATGTTAATTGGGTAGATTTGAACAATACATTAAATATGAACATATAGTAAATAAACTAAAATTGAATTTATATTTACATTGCTGAATAACTTTTGGTATGTAATCGTAATCAAATGAAAAAGTTAATGTAAAACTGAATATCATATATATGATTACAAGAATAAAATCTATTGTGAGAGACCCCCCATATCTAAATTCTCTTTCATTTTTACTAACTATACCTTCACAGAACACACACACTCATGCTATCTTTTATCTCACACCAGTCATTTTATAGTGTAAACTTGGTCAATAAACATCTTTGTGTCTTACCTTTATGTAATTTTGTCTTTACTATACAAGGAAGTTTCCTTGTATAGTAAAGACAAAAGTAAGTGCTATAATCTACATTACTCAGTAAGCCACAGAGTAAGTGCTATAATCTACATTACTCAGCAAGCCACAGAGATTATGAAATTACTACCAGGGTTATCAGATAAAACCAACTATGTTGTTTAGCTGGATTGCGATTCACAAGTCGTATAATTGAATATTCCAATATTCATCGCAAACTCAACTATAATGAAGGATGAGTTGGCAAAATTGTTTTGGGAAACTTGTGTCCAATTTTCCTGAGCATGCGATGTCGAACAACTGGTTTATTAAAATCATGCATGCCTTTGCTTATTATTACCACCAAGTGGGTAATATTTAGAATTCTGTTTGTAAGAGGTATATGAGATAAGAAAACATTCTTTCCCGTCTTATTTATGTGATTAAAGAATAATGACGTTTATCGAAACGAGGTCCAATTTATATGAAGATCGCTAGATTAATTGAATAATATGAAAAAGAAATAATCACACACGAATATAAATATATTTTATAATAACAATTAAAGCTAAAGTTAAGGTTTTATTTATTTATTATTGAAATTATCATGATCATTGAAATGAAATTTATAAATTATTGGCATCAGTTTCTCTTATATCTATTTTACCTTCCCTCATTATTATAAGTACTAATGACAAATATTATTTAATATTTTTTAGTGTGTTATTAGTACTTGTATTTAAATTATTAATCTACCTCATCCCCCACTCCATGAATATATATCAATAGTTCTGATACATAGCATTATATTTTTGCGCACAAATTCACAATCATGTTATGTTATCAATTACGTCATTAATTAAGTTATAATGTTAAATTGCTAAATTTACATTCCAAATGAAAATTTTTACATTAGTGTACGTGTACAGAATCTGTTATATGTACTTTATTACATATACAAATGAATAAAAGCATTCAAATGTAGTCCATCAATAGAAATTGAGATCTATTTCAAGCATATGATCATTTGTTTGTTCAATTTAAAGTTTTCAGCTGCCTATTTGTGACTGATTCAAAGGTCCACTATCTACATCTAATATGTCTCGTTATTTGGAAGCGATATCCTAGTAGTCATATTCGCGCATTATCTTCGTATCGTAGGTTCGAGATCTGATGGCTCTAATGACTCTACGTGTTATTGGATTTATGCACGTTAAATCTGACGAGGCTACTAGTCCTCTCATTGGCATGACATGCCCATGCCAATGGGAGGACTTGGAGAAGGAGACGCCATTACTAGTGTCGTCCTTGTCACTTGACTGAGGCTCAAAACTACGATGTCCATCGCCAATAGCCTTCGTGTTGCTTCTAAGAACGACGTTAATAAACAATCGAAAAATGTCTCGTTATTTTAAGTCATAGTCAGATGACGAGGTGGACACCGTAGTTAACACGCTTTTTTTTTCTTATCCACATTCTATATGCACTCATAAGGGGAGGGGGATCGAACAATATCAGAACGTGTTATTGATTAGAAAGAAGAAGACTTGTAAAATTACTTTTTACTGGTTGTATCGTCAATAAACTGACAATGTAATCAATATATTCCAAATTTTACTGGACCTAGCAATACAGATAACTTTATAAACACAATGAGAAAATGCTATTGATTTATCTAATGGCCTGCCCTTTGTGTTAAAAATATTACCTTTTTGCCTTGTTAATAAGAGCAGAGCAAAAGTGATAGGACAAGTTCTCTTCGAACCAACAGATCGAGGGTTCAGATACCTGTCGCTCAAGGTCAACTGTCCTTTTCCTCTATGGGATAGAAAACCTCACCAGCTGAAAACTCTTTCTTCAAACATTATTTAATGTTGTGTCTATGCCTGTGTATCAACACGTAGAAATACAGAATGATTGTTTTACCGCGCACTCTTAAGTATATTTTTAGCTATAAGTGAGTGACTGATAGTTTATTAACGTCGCAACCAGTAAGTAACAAGAGGAATGTTGACTACAGACTTCGCAATATGAACCACGGTTGAATTAAGTACGACACCTGAGCTGGTACTCCCCTCTAAACTACGTACTTTACCTACGTGAAAACTTTTTCACAGACAAATTTAACGTGCATCAACCCCACAACAAAGTAGTTCCTTAGTGGAATTAGGAGTTGAACTAACGACTCGATTAAAGTGACGCCAGCTACGAGCTCGAGACCACGATCACTGGGCTACCGCAGCAGCTGCGACTGAAAGGAGTAAATAACTGAAATAAATCAAAGTCGAAGCTCTTAATTTTCAATTCTATTCTTTAACAAGTACTTATTTACAGAGGAACTGAAGTAGCTTCTAGAGACTTATATAGGTAAAATATTTATATCCAATAATAAAACCAAGTGAAAATAAGCAGTGAAAAATAAATTCATCTTATGATGCAGCACGTAATTGATATCTGTTACATTACAAAGACTTCTGATTGGATGTTTTATTTTAGAAAAAACTTTGTTATTATATTATATATAAATTAAAAAAAAATGAGCATTTTAATTTCTCGTATTGTGTCTTAACCCTTAGAAGCCTGATTTTTCAAATAAAATCTTAAAGAATATCAATGTTTTCATTGCAGTAGCCATGTAAAAGGAAAAGAAAAATCACAATACATATTTATTTCGAAAAAAATCAGGCATTAATTTTGATACTTTAGGAATTAGGATCATAAATATGTCGCTTTAACTATTAATGTACTTAATAAAAAAATAAATAAATAATGCAAAATATTGGGATTTTTTTTGTTATCGCATAAAGAAACCTTACATTTCTTGCAAATCCAAGAGGTAAGCTTTCTACAATTGTTAGATTAACAATCATTTTTTGTATCCCAAAGTACTTTTTCATGCCTAACACATCATAGCGTAAGTCAGTTTAGGGTAGAACTTGTACTCCTGGCCGTAATCTTTTGGAGGGTTCTGGATTCTCTTCTCGTCGACTATTGTTATCTGGTCTTCCCCTTTTATTTTTTGACCGACTTTGAAACTGATATAAGGTGTCAGCAAGCTTAGTTCGGAAATCAGCTAACTTCATAATGTCCTGCTGAGTTTTCCCTTTCATTATACTAACGTTTTTGTACAGTTCCCAAGCATTTATCATAGTCATGTCCAGGAGGTGATAGAACAGCCTCGTTGTCCATTTTTTTGATTTTATGCGGATACGATATCGACAGAGGAAGCTGTCTATCAGATCAACATCTCCCAAGTAGGAATTGTATTCTTTTATGATCCAAAGACATGATACTTGGACATTCAGTCTCAGTTTTTTGTCATAGCGGATTATAGTATCTGCTGGTTCAGCACAAACATAGGTGTAAATCAATAAAACTTGCTTATTGTCTTTCCAGCTTGTTGCCGAGAATTCCATACCTTCAAAAATAGCAAAGTTTTCATGGTACGTTACCTATGGATACGTTAGACTTTGATTTCCTTTTTCTCTGGTAACTTGCAAGACTTTCCAAGTCTGTGTTTCTGCACAGTACCAAGACAGTAAATTTGTGCTGGTCTCATCCTTTGAAATTTCATCATTTTTTAGCAGTCTCAAAACAGCTTCGATATCATCTGGCTTCATTTTTGATAAATAACTCTAAAGAAATAGTCATAAAAATTAATTTCAACACTAAACCAAGCAGAGAAGCAACAAAAATGTTAAGAAATAAGTAAAAATATATTATTATCCAAATAATAGGTAAGTAGGTTTCATACAGTCTGAAATGCATGAAGTATCAAAATTGGTACTCACAAAATAGTAAGATTTTCCTCAAGAAAAACAGGCCCTTGATACAAAAATAATTATATTATAGTAAAAATAAGACACTCACACATACTTCATAAATATTCTTATTTTTGGAGAAAATGAAATGCGCCAAAGATTTATTCTACTAAACTTTTTTCTAAAAATATGTCACTCGTTCAACACGGCAGAAAAACAAAATCTTATATTATTTGAATAATTTTGACAGTTGGCGTTTATCATTTTAATTTTTGTTCACAAAAGAACATTATGCAATGGTGACGTGCATATAGCCAAATATTAAAAAAAAAACTAATTGAAAGTGTACAAATCGATTTAAAAATCCGGTATCAAATTTGAAATTTAGGGCATTAGGAGATTAACGGATCTGTTCAAAAAGAGTATTCTATATAACTATTTGGGAAATACCACCATTATATCCGATGCGAACAATAAATCATATTGCTCACCTAAATAATGTAAAAACTGCGCATTAGGTTATAACTAAATGACCCAGAATTTTGTAAGGTAACCATACTAAAAGTATTATAAAAACTAAATCCATTTAATATGAAATTAATTCTTCTTCAAAAATATTTTCCAAATGAGTTTTAGCGCATTTGTTCGTCCACCACAATTGTCTCTTTTAAACAAATTTCCTATTATCGACGCCATTCGGCAAGTTCATGAATTTCTTGATAATTTGGAAGAAAAATCTCACGATGAAGTAGTTACTAGAAATGGTAAAAAAAATTAGATCGTTGAATTAATGGAATGTGGGTAAACGCCGCAGAAACCTAATTTGATGGAGTGTTTCTGCAGTAAAAAGCGAACTTAAAAATCTGTGCGCCTTCAACGGAGTTTTACGAGACCTGTATTCATAAATCAAGGAATGAGAATCCGCATGCGAAATTTTATGGAATAAATACTGCAGTATCAAGGGGGAAAACGTGCATCTAAATTTTATTTCTCCGATTAGGTAAATTCTATTTCTCTGTGGATTTAAAATGAATAAAAAGCACAAAAGGAGGACGAGGAAGCATAATGAAGTTTGGTTCTTTATAATGTTCCTTCAATTTTTTGCATACACTTTTACTGATAAATACTTTTTATATTCTTCTAAAACAAAGAAATATGTTTAGCGCAGGAATGGAGAATCATCTGAAACAAATTGACGAGTATTGCTCTTATAGTCTAACAAAACCAGTTTAAGCTTACAGAAATTATATATACCAAGGAAAATGTATTTCTGATGCATATTTTTAAATATTCTAATTGCAAGAAATATTTTAAAATTGTGTTCTTCATTTATTGAAGAAAAGAAATTTAAAGGGATCTACTATGTAGATAAGTTTAAAATAAATCGTATATTTTGCAGGTGTATGTGTAAATATTTTTAAACTGTAATTGATAGTTAACTCATATGAGTTAATTTATATTAAATAATATAGCAAACATTCATATTAAATAATACGGAAAAAAATGCTTCAAAATTTCAATTTCCTCAAAAGGCTACAATTTAATTCAATGGTTACACACTCTGGAAGTCTGTTGTTGGTATAGTTACGTACTTAAATCCCCACTCTTGACTCAGGGAATATTAGTTGTATATTTTATTTAAAAGTACACCAGAATTCGCTTTCACTCTATTTTGCAAGAAAAATATTGTTAATACCTTAATTTAAAAGCCCGAACAGGAATATGTTTTTTAGGTTCAACCTGAATATTTTCTCTTCAATTTTTCAAGCTACTACTCGTCTTTCAAATTTCTATTCCTCCTTTAGTTGTGTGTTCTTCAAATAGACAAATGTCTTTAGTCAATAACTATTTCAAACTTATAGAATGGGTTTTTTTTAACAAAATGAGATGACACATTACTTGATTCTGCTTTATTTTCTTAGAATTTACTTTACATGTAACTGGTGTGAATCTCAACGACTCTTTACAATCATATGCATAGAAAAATACATACAGTTGACAAAAAAATGTTAAAATACGGGGAAAATTAAAAATTTTCAGGTAATGAAATGAAACGAATCGATTAACAACTATTTGTAAGAATACATTTCTCACAAGATAACGTGTAGTATGTAAAAAACATTTAAAGCGAATACGAAATTTTTAAAGTAAAAAAAAAAAAAAAGAAATCAGAATTTCAAAAAAGCATTAGAATAGAAAAAGGGAGTATGCAAATTACAGCGAAACGGTTATATCATTACACTTTCAATGTCAACTTCAAATGAGCTCCAGTATTTGTTTCAATTCCTTAACACTTGTGTATTTGTTTTCAATTCATGTAAATCAGATTACGAGCAAATTTTCTCTCTATCATGGCACTTAAAACAAAAGAGATTTAATTTGCGAAGAGGTAAAAAGTTGTTTATCTGCGCAACAGTAATAAAACATTTCAAAGGGGCTAAATGTTTCACATTGAGCTCAATATATAATATTGTTAAAAAGAAAATAAGTCAGGTGTGGTGGCTAATAAGCTGAGATCAGGAGCAACAAGAAAACTGACTGTGAGAGAAAGACAGCAACTGCTAAAAATGCTCTGAAAATTCATTTGAGAAGTACTCAGATGCTAGTCGCAGACATTGAATCAATATCAGGAAAGACTGTAATATCTCGGACATTTAGAAATGTTTTGCAAGATGCAGGCATAAAAGGAAGATGACCAAGGAAGAAACCATATATTTCAGAAGCTAATAGAAAAAAGCGATTAGGTTTTGTTTGGAAAATACAAAGAAAAACTATAAAATTTCAGGAAAAATATTTTTATTTTTCCGACGAAAGTAAGTTTGAAATTCTTAAGCCAAAACACGTTCTTATAATCTGGAGAGAAAATACCACACTAGAACTTCAAAATATGTTGCAAACTTTGAAACATAGAGGAAGTAATGACATAGTCTGGTCCTGTATGGGTTACAATGAGGTTTAGAAATGTGTAAATTGATGATAAGAAAATGGCAGCCTTGACATACATTACGTATATTAATGTGTTAAGCCATAACCTGAAAGCAGTGCAAGGAAGTTAATGTTGGAAGATACTTATCTTCCAAAAAAACCAAGATCCTAATCATACTGCTATCAAAACCAAAGCGTGGCTTCTATAATGCTCTCCGAAGAGTAACTCCACCGCAAGTCTCCAGATCTTAATCCAATCGAGCTTTGTGGCATTTCTTGATGTACAAATAAGAAAATGCTCTATAACCATCAAATCTAGTCTGAAAAAAGTCTGAGAAATGCATGGAGTACCATATCTCTAAATGTGACAAAGCTGCAAAGTTTTTATTAACGTCGCACTAGAAGCAACACGGGGGCTATTGGTGACGACCCTTATTATTTTGAACATTTGTCAAGTGACGATGACAACATCTGAGCTAGTATCTCCCTCTCCTAACTTCCCCACCAAATTTTCGGGAGGACTTTGAGCCTCGGTAGATTTAATGCGCATCAGCCCTGGATATTCGGCGGGTTTTCAGTGAAATCAAGCCTCGAACCCCAAGAGTCAACGAAAAACGCCGGCCGAGAGTTCTTTTACTTTAAAACGAAAGGTATTGTATTTTGTACTGAGATGCAACAGTCAAAATTGATGTTCTAATACTTTTTTTGCAATACAAATTTCATTATTATTGTCTGACAATATATATATATATATATTTAATTTTAAATATTTATTTTTTAAAACTATATTAATTATATGTAAAAATGTTGAATAATACAGATTTACAATACCGATTTTGTTATATTATTGTCTAAAAAACTACGAATTTTATGTTATTCTAATACTTCTCTTATCAACTGTGTAAAAATTAATTAAAAATTTTTGGAAGGTCTGCATTTCATATAATGTCCATAAGATTTTACTTGACAGAAAAATACTTTCTTCATTATTTGGTTTTCGACTTATGTCATATGACTCGTGTTTTTTATAGGTAAAAAAAAGAAGAAGAAATCGATAGTTCTCCTTTCAGATAGCCTTGTGTGTTCATGGACCAGCGTTATACTTGTCGTGTTGTGGGTTCAAATCTTGATGCCACAAAAGATTCATCGCTTAACGGGATTGAAGCACGTAAAATCTGTCGAGACCCCGAGTCATTTCATTGGCGTGGTGTGGAAGTTTGGAGGGTGAGGTGCCGATTCATGTGTCATTCTTGTCACTTGATCGAGGTTCAAAAAAAATTATGAGGTCCATTGCCTTAAGCCTATGTGTTGTTTCTTCGAGAAGTGTTAATTAACATACAACCAAAAGAACTTTTCAACAATACATCTAATTAGTGATCGAAGTTTTAATTGAGAACGAATATAAACCAGATATAATTACATATTATAATGAAACCAAAGATGAAATATTTATTAGTGATAAATGGTTGCAGCCTATATATGCAAGAGGGAATTAGGATATGATTTGTTTGTTTATTCTATGCTCAATTGACCTGTATTCTGAAAATAAGTCTTTTGTTTTTAGCATCTAAATCCTTCTTACAATAAAAAAAAGCTGTAAAAAGAAGGTCTTATTCTAAAGGAAAATTAGTAGACTAAACCACACAAATAATAAGATTAAAATCTATCACTGTTTCAGTAATGAAAAAATTGGCAGCTGCAATAGAAAAAAGAAATAAATCACCTAAAAAAAGTAAGATAAAAAGAATGCGGTCTATAGAGATATCAGAAAACGCAAGCGCAGTGTCCTTCCTGATTGTCTTTTCTTTACCAAAAGCATGTTAATGTGTATTGTAAATATTGTTTGCCATTAAAAATGTATCAAGAATAATGTAAGCTAAGCAAAATAAAAATTTGTATTTAAAAAAAGTTTATTCCCTACTTCTCGAGCTTTTAAATATTTAAAACCACTAATGCAAACAGAAGAATGGACGGTTAGAGGAATAGCGAAACAAAAGGGTATCTGTGGGGGAAGAGTTACAAAAGGTACATAGAGGGCTGTCTCTTTTAATAAACGCAAATATAGATGAAAAATGTATATAAAATATTGATCATGATCTAAAATAAATATAAATGAAACTGGGACTAATCAACGCATGCAGACAAAAAAAAAATTTCTACGAGGTATGAAGGTTAAACAGCTTGTGGATAAGATATGAAATCGGAAATTTTAATTGAACTTCAGAGTACAAATTATATCCGCTGTCGTAAGCTTCGATATTTTTTCTGAAAATATTTGTGCTAATAGTAATTTCTAGAAATAAGTGTATTAATAGTTACGATAACTATTGGAAAAATGTTAGCTGCTTGGTTCCAAACGAAAAGTTTCAAAAATAAGTCCATTAAACTCTGAAGAGATATTTTTAGAATGAAAAAAATCAATTGAAAGTTACTTCAACTCAGACCACTGGTTCCTAGAAAAATTTAGATCTCTAAAACCATCTTATATTACAAATATTGATCTAAAAATATCATGTATTGTATTTTCACAAATGAACTTTATTTCTCCGAAAGATGAATACTTTCATTTCAATTCTATTCATAAGTTCTTTCTCTCTTTTTTACTAGCAATGTATGAAAAATATATGAAAAATAATTATTTGTAAAGGTACTATAATTTTCCTTTTAACACAAATTGAAATTTTTATATATAAAGAAATATTTCACATTTAAAATAAAACTAATTCCACTTGCGAATGAAGAATGCAAATCATTGTTAAAAAAACTAGGTTTCGTAATTCTTATAGTCTCAATAACTCCAACGCGTTCCACTTTGTAATAGTCTTAGAGATACAAGTGGTTATTTTTTACCAGAAATTCTACTTAATTATTTTAAATTTTATTATTTGATCAGTTATTACAAATGGATCTAGATAATTATACGACGTAATATACTTTACAATAATATTGCTGAGATAATTATAGAAATTGTTTAAGGGCTTGGAAAACACAAAAAATGGCTTTAATAGTTTGGAAAATACTGCACTGGTTTTAAAAGATTTCTACACTTTAGTGGATGGGCGTTTTTTGTAATGAATTTATTTATTCTCTTTCTGTATGTGTATATGTGTATGAATAGTGCTGAAACTGCGACCACACACACACACTTCCGCCTTAACTAATTCGAATACATATATCTGAGAGTATATACTTTGAAAAGTGTCAGCAATTAATTCAAAGGTAGAAATATACTAGTGC
Organism: Nephila pilipes; assembly: GCA_019974015.1. Taxonomy (NCBI): domain Eukaryota; kingdom Metazoa; phylum Arthropoda; class Arachnida; order Araneae; family Nephilidae; genus Nephila; species Nephila pilipes. The sequence continues at coordinate 1,215,454 of BMAW01034015.1, forward strand.
GTCGTTACAAAAAGTAAACATTTTAGCTTCTTAAGCATCATAGACTTTTTTAAATCTAAAGTTTAAAATATTAAAAAAACGTTTTTTGATTGATTATTGAATCAAATCTGAACCTGAAGATGAAATTTAGATTTTATATAAATCAGAGTTACTTAAATAATGTTAAGGTTAAACACTAAAAAAAATATTAAAGCAATATCATAGCTGATATTTAATAGCACACACATTTAATGAATATGAAAAACAACATCACATTCAAGTATCATATGTACAAGATATTTTGGAAATGGATGGTAGTACACACTTCAAAAAGCAATTTATTTTTGTATAAGAAATTGGGATAGCAAGGCGTTGAGTAAAAAAACATATTAACAAAACTCTAAACGAAAAAAAGAAAATAATACAGTTAACTTATAACTTTATTCACAATTGCTTCTTTACAACAAGGGTAACAAATATAGCTCAAAATTGCGTCTACCGACATGCTTGGATTGAATTCAAATTGTCATATTTTTCAAATTTAAATATTTTGAAATTTCAAAAACTAAATTTCAAGAATGCCAGATATTTCTAGTAGACATGTAGCCAAAAATACAAGAGACGCATATTCTACCGTAAATCATCAATGTTGACGCCACCATGCATGTATTGGTATTCACATATGTTGTTATTTTGAGAAATTATTATAAACCTTGGGATAAATTGGGAAGTCTTTTATAAGTTTCGTAGTCCTTATTGCACCTTGATATTCGGTTTAATTAACTTCGCACTATGAGCAACAAGGGCTATTGGTGACGGACCTCGCAATTTTGAAACACAGTCAAGTGACGAGGTAACCTGAGCTGGCACCCTTCTCTTTTAACTTCCACACCACGCCAACGGGTGCCTTATCCATTAGGCAACCACGGGCACTCGCTCCTTGATAAAAATGGTAACAAAGGGAATTAAATAATGATTTTCAAAGATAAACTTATTAACTTAATGAACTTATATAAAAGAATTTTTCAGCAATGTGAGTTGATTTTGCTGTGCATTTAATTAGTGTACGTTCTCAATGGTTCCCAAACTGAAATTGTATCAGACTAATTGCATGATAGATAGTCTGATATAATTTAAAAACTATTATACGGAATCTTAAGTCTTTGTGATGTCCAATTGTAATTTAAAACTTTAATATTTTCTGAATTATTTGGGGAGTATTACATAAAATTTTAGATTTAATGGATTTAGAAGTGATGAGTCCGATTGTATGAAAATTTTGGTATTTTGTCATTCCTCCCTTTTCTTCTATAACTGTAAACAATTCATATTTTTCATTATAATATAACTTTTTTTCCAGTTATTTATATTTTTAGAATTAAAAGAAAAATCCATCGGTTGATACAAAAAACTTTTTAAAATGCATTGAATAGATTTTTTTTATCTTCACCCTTTCGACACTGAGAGACTTAATTGTTTTAAGGTCCCATTACTCAAAAAATTTCAAACGTAATATAATATTTAGGCCAGTTTTAAAGGTTAGAAATCAGATACGTGAAAAAATGGGATCTGCGGCAACTTTCTTCAACAACAATGATAAGTTTTGAAACGCTTTAATAACTGCCAAGCGGGAAATCCCTTTCGGCCTAGTCGATAAAAGCACTGAAAAAAGTGACGAGGTGAGTTTCATCTGGTCTAACAGATCGTGGTTAAAAAATATCCCCGTCCCTGTAGATCAACTGATCTCTCCGGTTGCTGCGGAAAACATTGTACTCACCGAAGTGGTGACCCCACATCTGAACACTAGCTGCCAGCACAGCCTCGAACTACTGGTTGCATGTATTGCAAAAGCTAAAACTTGCTTCTGCGTGACTTACTAAGGCAAGGGCACATAAAACACTAGCGATATTCCGGCTGCGACGCAAGTAGACTCATCTTCTCAATAAGAGACAATCGATAATGTCAAATGGGGACGGCTCAAAGCAAAATTCAAAACAACAGGGAGGGACTGTGTGTCGATTGCAGTAACGGCTGGAAAAGCGATCTTCTCACGAAATATCGTTCAGAAAGATCCTCTACGCATCATCACAATCATATTGGAAGGGAAATATGAACTTTTCTCTTCGATAACGACAACAGAATTCAAAACTTATTTATAACTAGCCCGAGGTAGAATCCCTTTCGGCGTAGTTGATAAGAGCTCTTCAAAAAGAGAACGGACAAATTTTCTCGATCCGACAGATCGAAGAATAAAATCATGCCCTTCACTCAAGGTCATATAATCTTGAACGAAACAACAGTGTCATCAAGATCGACCTTAATGGATAATGATTTTTTGGGGGATGCAATGTTTTCCCATCTACGATGCGGCGATCCAGCGGAGATCTACAATGAAAAAATTCTTTTAAAAATTATAATTAGCTACATTGAAATCGTGCCCTTCACTCAAGGTCATCTAACCTTGAAAGAAACAACGGTGTCATCAAGAATTATTAAATTACATGTTAATGGATCAAAGGTTAATTGATCCATTAACATATAATTTATTTCCATTCAAGCCATTGAAATCAATACCGATATTGTGCAGAAGCGAAGAGACTTTCGCAAGTTTTCATGAGAATCCCATTTTTTTTTTTGACTACTGTACATAAGCTATTGTAAAAGATGGTGTAATTAAACAATTCATACTTCTTTTTATGTCCATTTTTTTGTGTTTGTGCCCATACACTTACATAAAAAAAAGCTTACTGTAGCTGTTCTACCATGCCTAAAAGTTAAGGTAATATTTTATACAAATAAAACAGATATAGCAAATCTCGATGATTAATATTAATTTTTATGAATCATTTAATAATACGAAATATGACTTACAAACTACCAAGGTTAAAATGATCTAGAATTAGTGTTTTCTCATACATTTAGTTAATGTCAAGAAAATTATCTCTAAAAACTTAAGAGAAAGTAAGTTGTTTATGTAAAATTGTTAAACAAATTAAAAAAAGGCAGAATAAATAGAAACATGACCCAACGTTTTTTGAAAACTTTTATTCATTAATTATATTTTATCAAATAACATTCATGCGGAACTATTTAATTAAATAATGAAACTTATGTGGAAACAGTACGAAATTTAATTAATCAAATTAGGAAAAGAAATGATGAAAACTTATACGAAAGTATGTTGTTTTGTTCAGATAATTGAATTGGACATACTTTAAGTCTCACTATAGAATTATGAGAAGAAACATAACTCTATAAAAGTAATTTGAACCGGGAATAAGTTATTAGATTTTTTATAAATACAGCTTTCACAGAGTTGATTTCAAAATGAGGAACTTCAAAAACATTCTGATAAAAAGAAATAATAAAAAAAAAATAATTAGGAATTGCTTCAATCTAATTTTCCATGAATTATAATTCGCTGCCATGATGAACTAAATTATTTTCTTTTTGTTTCATTCCTCAAGTAAATAATAATTTCAATTTGGTAACATATAATAAACTCTCATCAGTTGTTATTAGTGGAGGTCTTTTACCTATATCATTTTTCTATCAATTATTTGTTCCACAAATAAAAGCGAAGTAGCATAACTTGTGATACATTTTCCACACATACACACATATATATACATACATACATACATACATACATATATATATATATATATATATATATATATATAGTCTACTTAAAACCTAAGTATGAGGCAGCGTTGAAGACTGTTTGTTTCCTGTTTGATCTATTGCTTTTTATTATTTTGTAAGCTCTGATAACTTGAGTCGAATAGAATAGCTTTTATCAGAGCAACGGAGAATATATTTGAGAAGATGTTTGCTTTGTTTTCAGCAATAAAAGCCGTTTTGGAAGCCAATCAAGAATCCTCGGTGATGAAATCAGAGACCGGACAAGAAAGCGCTTTGAAACTATTGGAAGAAGAGCAAGAAAGCTTGCTGAAAGAAATAACATCAGAAACAGAATCCCGGCTCAAGGAACTGAAATTCGAAGCCCATTCTAGTGTTGAATATTTGAAAACTACCAAGAATGGTAGGATAGAAGAATCCGGAAACATTTTACGGAAAGGTTATTTCGGAAGAGAAAATAGATGATAAAGATCTAGTAGAGGAGAAGCAAGAAAATGGGAAAGTTATTCTCGAAGACACAAATGAAGCTGAAGAAGCCAGGGAGGAGACTAATAAGACTAAAGGGGACGAAGTTCAAAATAAAATTTAAGTTACAGAGAATTTAAGGATTCAAGGAGATCTAGAGAACTGACTATTCGAAATCGTCAATCATGAAGCATGCTTCTATGAATTATCAGAGACAGGCCACTAAAGATGCCGGAATTATAGCTTAACCGGATGTCTTGCGAATCAAAAATGTGGAACCTGTTGAACATGTTTTGAACGATGCTGATACTGAGATGAACAAGAGCAGCGCCAATGATGTGGAATTGGATGGAGGTTCTACTCAAATCCTCAGGTTCCCGAAGATATTTCGTGAATTCTTCGACAGGAAAGAACTGTGTGTGTCCTTTACTCCAGGTAAAGCAATTGCACCTGGTGTTACAGCTCAAGTTGTTTTGACTGGAAACACTAATGAAGTAATAAAGAATATATTTCCTGTTACGTTCTTTTCCCTTGTAGTTGAAACTGGTGATGGAGTTATGGCCAAGATCACAGAGAGAAATACATGAATTCCTTACGAGAGCTTTCGTGTGCTTACCATTTGCTCAGATAGTTAGTCTGCTGTTAATGTCTAAGTCTATGACGCAAATGGATGGTCTACGGAAATGCTCTTCGAGCGAGCATTGCAAGCGTTTGCAAATATCTTCTTTGGACGACTGACTGATACGTATTACTCCCTGAATTGCATGAGTGGTAAAAAAAATTGTTCATGATTGTATTGCTAGATACCAAATTAAATTGGCCAGCGAACAAATAAATTGGGAACGACGGATTAAGCTAGCCAGCGAATGATGGAAATGGAAGCGAAGGATAGGTCTGATTCCGAGGCTACAGCGCAACTAGGAGAAGCGAAATGATCTTGCATTCACAATTCAGAAGTTCCCCAATGCAGAATCATAAGTCATTCACGAATATCGGAAGGTTCATTCCAGGAAGCTAATAATAGTTGAATATGATGAGACTGCCCGGACGTCAATCTCTGAAGATGGTGAGCAATGTTACGAGCATGAGATGACGCTTCCGTGAAGCGATTCTTTTGTGAAGGAAAACATTTTCAGAGATATCATGAGTCAGCCAAGGGGGATGAAGCAATAACCTTGGTCAATGGGTTTGGCAACTTGGTGACTTGAAGACAAATAGAAAGGTTCCAAACGGGTGGAATCGAGTTGATAACTTCACGGGGGAGAATGTTACATGCTTTTCCTGAATTTTCCTATGGGACGTCACACCTAACCGGAAGAGGTATAAATGCACAGAGAACCACAGCGAATGGGTAAATCTGTCTTTGGAGTCTCTGTAAATAGACCGGTAAAATCAACTGGAAACTGTCGACACTTGGAAGTGGACGTACCGGTTGAATTTGAGTAGAAGCAGCTTGTTAAGTGACTGTTCTGGAAGTACAGAGTATTACTACGGAGGCTGTCCGTAGCGAGAGTTAATAAGGTGGTGAACTGAACGTTACTAATAGATCTGTGACTGTCCTTAAAAGTGCCCTTTTTTTGTTTCTGTATCTGAGTCATTGATCTGTACAAGTTCTGTGTTCTCTGTTGGTGCTGTTGTTGTCCAAGCTCTGTGTGTCATCCTGAAGATTTGTGAATAGTGTTGTCTGTCGTTATCCTCTATGTTGCATTGATTTCACTCCCCCACCCTCAGAAATTTTCGTCTATCTATCTATCTATCTATCTATCTATCTATCTATCTATCTATCTAAACACTAGGGATATTTCTTTCGTATTTCAAATGTCTCACACAACTGAAAATGCCACAGATTTTGAAATACGTTCTATGATTTATTTTCTACATGCAAAAGGAATGAAAATTGCCGAAATTCATCAACGGATTAACGAAGGGTGTGTAAATGTGGCTCATGTAACACCGGAAACAAAACACCAAACCATAAAATGGAGACATTCTACATTACATAAAAAAGAGAAGTTCAAGTAAATGATTTCAGCTCACAAAATGATATGAACGGTGTTTTTGGATGGGCAAGAATTTGTTTGTGAATATTTTTTTCTTAGGGGTGATGCAATAAATTCTGAAATATATTGTTACACCTGAATCTGATCGTGCAATACATAAAAACAAATGCATAGAACGGGGAGTAAAGGGATTGTTTTTCTGCATGACAATGCACGTCCATTCGTATAGCTAGGAATATATTAATTATTCCAGCATATAGCTAGGAATACGTATATTAATTATTCCAGCATATAGCTAGGAATAATTTGATTCTCGACTGTATAACCTTGATCTGACTGTCAGGGGCTACCACATGTTCCTACACTTGAAAAGGGTAATCAAGCAGTAAAATGGTAAAACATCTCCAAAGGTACACTGTAAGATAATATCTTACAACAGAATTTATTAATTCCTCGAAGTTAGAACTATTCTCTAGTATCACAGTCCATTATTTTCCCTTTCTCTAAATTTGAATAAATCATGCATATTTAAAATGATGCTGCATAATATACTGGACAATATACAAAGGGTAGCTTTTAAATAACAGGACTGATGATGTAAAACCTTTTATTTTGGTTTCATTCATATTTACTTATTTTCACCTACAATATACACTCTGCCTCTATCACTAAAACGCTATATGTGAATCTTCCATTGTTCGAAACATAGCTTGAAGTCTTATGACAGCTCTTTTAGGATTCGTGCCATTTTCTCTTTCACAGTCTTAAAGGAATCAAATCGTGTTTCTTTCAATGCAGATTTTACTTTAGGAAATAGATACAGTCGCATATAGATCTGGCGAATAAGGAGGATGGTCTAATACTGGGATGCTGTATTTCATTAGAAACCTCTTGACAGACAGTGCGGAATTACTTGTCTTTCCATAATTTGGGTTGTTTTTTT
>BMAW01034015.1:1227482-1267052 GCA_019974015.1 Nephila pilipes
ATATATATATATATATATATATATATATATATATATATATATATTTCTTATAACCATTCTCCTGTATATAACAGAATGAAACATTTCAATTGACACTTAATTAAATAGGTGGGTGGTTCAAAAAGTCCTCTTGTTAGGAAAGGGGCAACTCACTTTAGCATAGTCCAGTGATAATTTTTTTTCTATGAAGAGCATAAGTATGGAGCTTATCAAAGCCTAAGAATTTTTCACCTTTATTTTTCTTGTTGGTGAGACCATATTCGCATTATTTGGAGTAGATTTTCTGGAAGCAACTTGTTATTTTGAGAGCCTCTTGGCTTACGGTGTATAATGTGGATCCCAGATCTCTTCGACTGTGACAATTCGATGCAAAACGAATAAAACCACTAGTTGCGCACTAATCAAAAGTAACTTATGAATCAATGTTAAAATTGTTTTGATGCCATTTAACAGTTCCCAACACATATTAATAAACATTAATTTGCCTTAGAAATGAAACCTTTCTTTAAAGACAGGTATTTTTTAAACCATACTCGTTGAATGAAAAATTTAAATAATTTTTTTTATCAAATAATATTACGGAGAAAATTGACTTTTTTGGATTGATTTGATTTATTAATTGGTTTTTTCATATCATTATTTGGTTGCTTGTTTAGGTGAATGCTGAGACGGTTTTTTTTAACTTAATCGCGAAGTCTTTATGAAGATAATACTTTTTTCGATAGGGACCATTAAAAATCTTAAGGATCCATTTATATTTTAATCTTGTCGTCATGCAAAGAAAGTTTATTCTTTCTCGACTAATTAGTTTTCAACAGTTTGATAATGCTCGTGATGAGCTCACGCAATCAATCCAGTTGGGTTTGTGATGTTTCTTACATTCCGTGAAAGATGTCGCTTAAACGCAGCTGTAACTTTTGAGGAAGGTAAGGCGGTATTTTTGCGGCACATAAGCTTTCAGGTTAAAGTGATGATCTTGCAGGAGTCGAATCTTCTGACAACATAAAACATATGCTTAATAACTATGCTTAATAAACATGATGTCTAAAAACTGTCGATAATGTTTCCAATCCTAATCGAGTTTACCAGGTACCAATAGTAAAATAATAACTTCAGTTATTTGATCAATATTAAATATCGTACATTGTTGTTTTGAAGAAGTGAGATCAAATTTATTCACGAAAAAATCCTGAGGCTCTCAGGTATTGTTAAAAACAGTAAATAACATTTGTCATGTAGACTGCAACTAGAACCATATCTATTTGTTACTTTGGACTGCAAATGCTAAATGCCACACATATTGACCTTTTTATATATCTGTAAATATACTATTTTACAAAAGTCAATCAAGAAATAATTTGTTGTCAATAGCAACACAATATATACTTTTATTTAGCCCGACTTGCCTACAAAAGAATAAGCTTACTTTTAATTAGAGTATTAAAAAGTAATGTATTATTCCCAAATTCAGGATCAATTTCAAAAGGAATTATTACAACGAATACTCCATTCTTATAGGGGTATTGATATAAAAGTTTAGAATTAAAAGTTATGACATTGAGATATTCGCGGTTTTCTTTTCACTAACCGTGAGATTTCTCGTAATATGAATTGAATAAAATCACAACTCCTTACCAACCAAATGAAATATAATTAGGCAAATTAGATGAAGATAAAAAAGTATAATTAATTGAATTAATTACATTGATATATAATAAAAGCAAAAAGGAATAGAAGAAGGACAGATAACAATGAGAGAGAAGCGTATAGATGCTTGTACGTTAATTGAAGTGAATTGTTACGAGTATACTTGATAATTTGAGGCAAAATTGATTAGAAATTGCTTCTAGTTGTAGAATAATAGGAGTTCAATCTTCTGTAGTCAAGAAGTGTCTTACTCAGAGCGATAATTTTTTTGAGAGTTAAGACTTAATTGTTTAAATCTAAGCTGCGATACTAGCAAGTTAAGAGAGATTCGAAGAAGAGTGACGTTACATAATCGGTGAAGATATAAAATAAACTATGTTGCTCTTTTTTTTTGACATCTCTGTAATTGGATTTAAGAACTTATTGATTACTTAATTAAACTGCATGGTGTCTATAAAGCTTAGTAATGGGGGAAAGCCGCTACAAAGTTTAAGTTAAATTTCTAATTATTCAAATCAAATTTCAAAATTTTTTAAAAAATTCTTTAAAAGAAAATTTGTGCTTGATACCAAAAAAAAAAAAAAAAAAAAAAAAAAAATCCGCTATTTCTTATGACTGCTTTAAACCGCGAATGATTAATTTGACTTTGAAATGTTTTAAGGTAGCTTGTTGCAATGTGATTATGAATTAACATCACACTGAAAAGCAACACGAGGACTATCGACGAGGGATCTCGTAATTTAGAGCTTCGGACAAATAACGAGGACGACACCAGAGCTTGCACCTTCCACTCTGAATGGGAAGATTTTGCACTTCGACAAATTTAACGTGCATCAGGCCCGCTACACGGTGGGTCTTTAATGGCATCAGGGCTTTAAGCGAGTCGGCGATCATGACGACTAGGCTACTGAGACTACGAAGCTTGTTAGAAAATGAATATTGTTAATTATAAATTAGATGTTTAAGAATTCTGGTAATTGTTATACCAATAATTGGTGTTCTTAGTTTTACACGGAAAGGAATAAGTCTATTTTAAATTTAAAAACATTTCTTTTATAATTAATCGTGTGCTTTAAACTAACCTCTTAAAACAAATTAAGTTATGATTTTTTAGCTTTAAAGTATGCTTTTTAAGCGGCTTGATTGGGGTACTAGTACATGAAATCAAACCCTACTAACTAAGACATTGCCAACGCTTTGTGATTTTTGTTGTACACTGAATCGATTGGATTTCGTAGCGATCGGAAAATACAAATCCCCAACGACCTATGGCTGACATCCAGATGTAATTCCAGACACTTTGTTGATCCCATTCGATCCTCTTTTCACTCGGATAAAAGATCCACGTGACAAAAATTAAGCAACAGAAAGTAATCCTTCCAAAAATAGAAGGCAATAAACTGTAATTAAGATTCCTAAGAGTATCTTCTACCGGCGGAAGAAGTCTAGGTAATTGCAGTGATTTGGCAGGGCTTTGTCAAGCTATACTTTATTAACGCTGGCAATTCAACCAGAAGATATCTTTAATGAGACACGGCCTAGTTTCATTCGATTCACACCATTTCTAAACTCGAAATATATGTGGTGATTTTGTATTGATTACTTTGATTTGTATTGGTTGTATTTAGAGTATAGAATGTTGTGTATTGAGGAAACATACTTTGTTTTGGACAATGGCGTTTCGCAATATTTTGAAATGTAATTATTTTTCGAGTGCGCGTTTTATGTGAAGTCTTTAGGCTTCTGAAATGAATGAGGTTTATAGTTCAATTGAATGTTTTGAGTTAGTTGTTCTAATAGATGGTAAAAGAGGATTGTATTATAAATAGCAATTTTTGAATATTTAAGTACAAGAGGCCTTTTAAATTTGATGTAATATTTTATGTAAAAAAAATTAATACTTATTACTTTAAAGCGTATTCTTATTTTTAATTATATTCATCATTTTGAAAACAAAAATATCGTAATAATTATTCGTTAATAGATGATTCAAGGATTATTTCAATAGTATTTTTAAATATCAGAATAAATATTATTTAATGGGACTACAAAAGCATATACAACTAAATCATTTTAAATATTACATAATCAGGAAATCTTGTTCAGTAAGGAATTAAAATACATTTTTCATCAATTAGATTTCAGTGTCATATCAAAGTTTTTAAGTGTTATATCAAAATAACTATTGTTTTACCCTGGAACAACAATAATATATATATATTAAAATCGTTTTGATTATTACATACTCGGGAAAGATTGTTCAGCAAGAAACTAAAGTACGATTTTTATCGAATAATTTTTAAGCGACGGATTTTAATGTGATATTAAAGATTTTAGTCGATACGAACTTAGAATTAAACTGTGCGTTTGAAGTTAAATGAGTTTTATTATTTTATTTATTTATCTTCATATAAAACACTCATTACAACTGAGGATTAGAAAATAATCTAATTTTGCTCATTTTCAAGGATCTGCATTAAAGCAATTTCCAATACGATGATTATTTGGGAAATAAGTTCCGGAATATAACAATTCCCGCACTTGGCAGGTGGCACTAATCTGACGTCAATCGATTACGTCATTGCGCGTCAATGACCATGGAATGTTCCAACAGCAGAAAGTTTGCATGGCGAAAGGCGTGAATATTATCTTGCTCTTTGGAAGGTTCCACCAACAGTGAAATTAGTTCCGTAATTCTCTTTTTTGAATTCCAGGAATAATTAACCATATTAAATTTCAACATGACTCTTATTTTAATAACATATGAGGTTTCTTTATTATTTTGTATTTAAGTTTACAGTCCCTTTCCAACCAAACGAAATATGATTACGCAAATTCGTTAAACTTCAGAAATGTAGAGAATAGATGAAATCAAGTAGTATAAAAGCGATAGAGACAGATTACAGAGGGATAGAAATGTTACAGTAATAGAAAATTGCGTTAGTGGAAAGATAGTAAAGAAGGCTTTGAATAATGCCGGGAGTTAAGTGTTTTCGTGATCTTTAAGGACTAGGATTGGATGCTGCCGAGTTGAAGTTTCTCCACTGTGAATGAACTCGCATCGTATCCCAGTAAGAGTAATATTTGCTAATTTACAGAAGCTGTTAGTATCCGCTTAGAGGGACAGTGAACTAGTAGAAAGTATTCCTTTTTTTAGAGAAACAATAAGTAAGGCTTTGAAAGTTATTGATTATATTCTGGTACAGATTTTGCGAGACTATTTTAATTACTTTGTATGTGCTTGGAATTAAATTGAACTTTAGATTTGTGATAAGACCGACACTTAGGTCAGGCAGACGAGTAGGGTAAAAGAGATACGTCACAAAATTCATACGCTAATATATGAGCGTATGATTATTAAGTTTTGAGTGAAGTAGGGTTAAGTTTATGAGTGAAGGAATTATTAGATCAGGGGTCTCCAACCTGATACCCATGGACAGCATTGCACTGACTGAAGATACTAGGTGTGCCTGATGCTATTGATAAAAATTATAAGTCTTTAATAAAAGTTTTATATAATTTTTTTTATACTTAACAATTAGTTAGTATTTCATAGTACTATTCGGATCTTCAAAATGACAGTGTCCTAAAATCATGTGTATAAAAGGAAATTGTTCTGGAAGTTGTTGAATTTCAAAAAGATATAAATTTCAATTCTTGAAGAAGAACTTCATATGAGATAAGATAACTTTTTGTTTCTCCATACTTGTGTGAATCATTGTTTACAACAATGAATATCATATAATCAAAGTACAGATCTAGATTTACAGATGAACATATTGATGAATGCTTATGAGCAAGAATACTATCATACTCACCTAATTATGAAGCAGTGCACAATGAAAGGCAATCCTAGAAATTACATTGATTTCAAGAATTACATTTTCTACAAGGAATTTTTATAATAACGAATTATAAATCAAAACAATTTTAAACTTATATATATCTACATTAGTTAGACGTAAGAATAAAACAATAAATTTTATTCTTAAAATTATATATTTGTAATAACTTTTCTGTAAATTATATATGCATTATTAACTAAGTCAACGTATGAATTAACCTTGAAAAAATAAGCGTGCCCACTGTCCTACCCGTATTATAGAACATTTCATTAGTTACAAAAGGGCTAGAGATCTGAAGATGATGGATTTGTTTGTTCAATCCTTTTTCAAAATTTACAAATACGATGAAGCGAGGCATCCTTCTCTCGGGAACAAATAAATAATCTGTAGGGGCACCCTGACATGGGTACTAGTGACATTCACCTATTCCTATTCTTGAAATGATTCTTAAGTGGTCAACGATTTGGTGACGATGTAGAAGAGAAAGTTACCCTTAACATCCAGGTTAATCTTTTTCTCATCACTTAACATGTGCTGTTGGCATATAATTCCTTGCATCTCGATATGATAAACGATTTAAAGTTATCTTAGCGTAATGTTAAAGAATAGAACTGGAAATAATAATTCTTTTTCCGGTATTAAAAAAGCTCGAACAATATATAATTTTGGATTCTGACTCGGGATCCTTTAAGAACACAACAACAGCATATTTTATAATACTACTCATTTCTCTCCGTATCAATTCTCCATTTCTATTTTTCTTACGTAAAATGTGTTCCATGTTTCGTCTTCTATACTATAAAGCTACATAGCCTTTATGCTTTACGTATTCACGTGAAAAATAGCAATTTTCGGAATGCTCTTAAATTTTAAGCCTCATAAACGAATGAATGTGTAACAACGTCGAAAACGTGAATAAAAAATGTAATGGGAATGGCTGGAAATGAGTTCGAAGCTTCGATCGGTTTCTTAGGCATTAGGAAAAGACAACTTTAAGATGCTGGGTGACTATTTCGCAAAGTAGTGTGATGTTTGTAAATCGTTCTTAAGGATACCAAGACACACAAGGAATAGTATAACGCATTTAAGACTCTTTGTTTTTGTGTCATGCATCTTTTGCAATTATTAATAGAGCTTATATTTCTTTCCGTGCTTAATAATGATATTTTGATCTTTCTAAAGAGCTATAAAGCAATTTCTTAGTCAAAAAGTGTTTGTTTCGTCTAGTTGAGAACACGGCCATGAATTTTGAGACATATTTGCATTTAGATGACATTGAAAGAAACTGCTACAGAGCTTGGCTTCAAATTTTTATGTTTTTGTACAGGATACCTATGCATATAGTGAACCAAAATATTTGTTCTCTAAGTAATACCTGAATACTAAGAAATAATTTTTTACATGAAAAACATTAAAAATTAAGGTTTTCTATATTATGAAGTCCTACACTTTTTTCAAAGAAAATACACAGTGTTTCCAGAGAAAATACACACATAAAAATGGATTCACTATTTTTTTTTGTATTACTTTATACATTAGGAGTACAATATTTTGTATGTTTAAAGAATACTTATTTAAAAAATGATACGTAAACGCAAATGTGTCTCAAAAATCGTATCCATATTCATCTGAGTAGAAAACAACTTTTTGATTAAAAAATTACTTTTAGAGTTTTATAAAAGTATGCGAATATTGAAACACTTTCTCGATATTAAATATACTAATGAATTCAACTTAAGAGGATAATGACAAATTTGCTTAACTGTAACTTTTACGTAAAAGAATTATAATGATAAGGCTCAGTACCTGATGTAGAAAGAATGTCAAAAAGTAAATTGATTATAGACTTGTTTTAAGTTATAATATATAACTTATTTTTAAGAACATTAAGTTAATGAATAATAATTTTTTTTTCTGAACATCTTTTTTCGCAAAATATCATTTTTTGAGTTCATAAAATAAATATAATATTAATTGATTGGTGGTTCTATCTTTACGTGAAATTAAAGATATGTTTGAAGTGTTTATTGAGGTTTAACAACAATAAAGCATCGTTATAAAATTGATACATACGATCCTATCATGTATCAAATAAATACCATTATAAAAATACACTGAAATGCTAAAAGTCATATGATAGCAATATGCACATATTTAATTGACAGCAGCAAAGTGTAATAGATATATAAATGTGCAGAGTATTGTTAGTGCTTTCATTTGTATTGAAGTGATTCAAGTGAAATTTTTCTGACGTGATTATGGTCACATGATTGGGAATTAACAGATTTTGAATGCTGATTGACATTTGGAGCTAGAAGTAGGGAACATTCCATTTCGAAAATTGTTAAGTAATTCTAGATTCCTTGAGCCAGTGTCAAGAGCTTCTTGATCATATAACTTCAAACATTACCTCCTACTACGGACAAGGTAATGGTTTACCACCTCTAATTAATATGCGTTAACAGCAATTGTTGCGTAGAGTATCTAGTGCTACAAGACAAATAACATTGTTTCAAATAACAACAGCAATCAATGTAGAATATACGATAGAAATATCTATAAGGACAGTATAGTGAAATTTTGCGCTGATGAGGTATGGCAGCAGAAGAATGACTTGAGTGCCTTCTTTGAAAACATAATCGGCTGCAGTGCCTCTGCTAGGCTCCAAGGTGACAGGAAAAAATGTTTCTTGGCCAGATGGGTCAAGATTCTAGTGTTTGAATGGGGAGCAGACTCTTCCCCCTCCCTCGAGGTGATGGACAAGTTGTCAACACGACAGTTTGCAAGTTGTAGTTAGCTCAGTACTGATGTAGACTGCTTTTACAGGACAAGGACTATGTCCTCTGGCCAAATTGACCCGATAAGTTACTAAATCATTCACTTGGTGGTCAAATGAATGAAATGATTATGTTCAGTTACATGGAAACAATGTTCAGCCCTTATGGACATCACGTACCAAAACATAGATGGAATTGTCTAAGATGACAATGCACCATATCATAGGAAAAAAAAATCACTCGTGATTGGTTTGAGAAAGCGCTAAATAATTCCAATGAGTGACTTAGCCACCTAGATCATCTGACTAAAATCATATGGAACATATATGAAAAGTGATAGAAGGGCCAGTTCGCGTACAAAATCTTGCACAGGTAACACTTTTGCAATTATGGATGGTTGTAGAGACATCATGTCTGAATAGTTCTTCAGGAGATTTTTTGAATCAATCCACTAGAATTGTTACTCTTAGCCAAGCAAATATAAGTTCCACATTATATTAGGAGGTATCCCATAACATTTGGAACTTCAGTGTACATATTACTTACATGAAATGCCGCATTAAATTACTTAATATTGTAAGATTAAAAAATTTGGAAGAAAAAGTAGATTGCTCCATAAAATATATGAAAGATCTATTATGAGAATAATAATAACTATTAGTATTCAGTAACCTTTATTTTGATTAAATAATATTTTTATTGAATATTTATATGATCGAATTTCTAATGATGTTGAATTAAAAGATTTTTACTTGGAATTTCGGTACTTCTTTTTATTTAAAACGATTTTGTTATTACATCTTTCTTATTTTTGATAGATAATATGTGTAAACTGTTAATAACACAAGAATGGAATAAGATTTCATTTCCTCATTAATCTGGGTTATTAGGATTTAATTGTATGTAGAATAATCAGTATATTTTTTAAAAAATGAGAAAATTGATGTAAACAGGTGAAAAGAAGATATTTTGTTTAAGGGGACTTAGTACCTTTGCACCTTCAAAAGTTCGATTTTTCAAATTTGATTTTAAAAAATAGTACTGAATGTTAGGAGCATTTTAAAACAAACCGCGTCAAAATCCGACAATTATTACGTCCTATGCAACAAAAAATGTAAATGCCTAAAGTGGCTTGTTCTATGTAATGCAATGTAAACAAACCTCTTTTTCTCAGTTTGCTATTTTCACACTTTCCCACAGGATTAAAAAAAATCTTTTTCATGCAGAGCTTTAAAATTTTACATGAGTATTGTACTTGTAAATCTTTATTCTGTGAACCTCAATTTTGTTAATAGGATGATAAGATTTTATTTTATAACATGAAACATGAAAAAAAAAAATTACTAAATACAAACTTGATAATTTTTTAATTTTTCAATTTTTTTTAATGTAAGGTAAATTTAAAATTTGAGGTTTACAGAATATGGTCATTATTTAGCTTTAATTTGGTATAAGAATTATAGTTTTACTATACATCTTTCAAAAGTTATCTTGTGAATAACGAAAGGTAAGCTAATTTATTTTTCAAATTTTTGTACGCATATTTCATGTTGTATAAGAAAATATATTAATTTAATAGCAAATCTTGACTCAATATTTTAAACTATGCACTTTATTACACAAACTGGCCAAGTTTCATACTGAAATGAGCAAAAATTGTTGTTTTATGAAGAATTGAAAAAAGTTTGTCAAAATGTTCTACTTTTGGTTTCGTAAGGTACTAAGTCCCCTTAAGTGCGATTATTTAATTGAAGTATTATTAAACAATGAATGCTTCTCATTTTGATGGATTGTTTGGATAAAATAGTGTCAAATCCACATAGTACTTTGATCGTATAATAATTATTTATGAGAAAAGTTTCCTTCTAAGATCCAATTATTCGATTGCTAATTAATGACATTCAGAAAATTCATTGTAAGGCAATTAAAAATTCCACATTATGATGCAAAAAACTTCCAGATGTGTTTTCTTGAATAAAATGCAGAATTACTGGTCACATTAAATACTGATAATTTCTTTTAGAACTTTGTGTTTTTATAATTTATTAAAAGTGATTTTTTTATATCATTCTATTTAGATATTAGCAAACCTTTCAACAAATGATTAAAAAAAGGTATTTTTATATTTTGCTCATAAGATTTTTTTTCTCTTTCTGAATATCTATTCTTGATATTTGCTTAGAATTTATTATTGCAATCATTTACTCATGTTCGGTGTTTTTTCTTTCAAAATTAATTGAAAGCTTTTCAATTTATGAAGGATTATCTTTGCTATGAATTCTCTGGCACCGTTTTTACTTTTTTCACAATCGATTTGTCTTTTCATTTTCCGCAATTCATAACATTTACTTTTTTCATTTACTAGAAATATTTTTACGTTATTGCTCCTTTTTAAAACTGTATTTACAGTTCATCAATTATAGAATATTTCTTTAGCGTTATTAAAATTTTTTGAAACGATATGGAATGATTTACGTTGTTCTTTTTTCGATAATTTCTTTCTATTAAATTATTCGTAGCATCAATAGAAAATATTGTTGACAAGCTCTAGATGTTTCAAAGAAAAAAAAAATTAAATTGAATCTCGGTAGGAAACATTTATTTTTTAAGGTATTTAATAGCCTCGGAATTTCATTTCAGAGCGGAAAATCGTAATTCCATTTTATCTTTTTTCTTAAAATCCATTTTTCCGACCCTGTTTTTAATTATTTCCTTTGATGTACAGACTCACAGATATCATTCATGCGAGTCCCATATTTGTAAAAGAGCATTTGTCTTTAATATTTATCTTTTTGTAATTTAGAGAGGCAATCGTCAGCATACAATTTTGTTTAACCCCAATTATGCCATTACACTGAAGAGTAACTTTAAGTGGAACACAAATGGCCTGAAATTCTTCATATTGTGACGGTATCCAGTTACCCATCCCGTCTATCATCTTGAAGTTTACTTTAATAATAAGATCTAAATTTCAACTTAAGTTGATTAATAGATAAATTAATTAAAATAGACAATTATATCCAAAGTATCTTTTATTATTCAAAAAATAAGGGGGTGCTTTCTACAGTTAAATCCTTGTCCACAAGTACAAACTACTTCGATAATCTGTCAAAGAATGCGCTTACCGGAATACGAGCGCATTCTTTGTTTTCCGTCAATGTTGACGGAGCAATCGAAGCATCATTGAGTCCCATTCTCACCAAATCTACTATTCGCACCAGATGACTTCTGCGCACATCACTCTAAGATTCTTTTTGTTACCACATAACCTTATTAAATTCTTATCACCTCCTACTTTTCCATCCCTCTTTTTTACATCTTTCTCACAAGACCTCAGTTTATATGTTAACTTTGCTTTGCTCACTGTATTATTAATTGGGTTTTGAACTTTATGTTCAAGTGAAAAATGGCTTATTTTTGCAATGTTCCTAAATTATAAGAGTATTGCGTCACAAATGGATGTATGTGTTTCAACGTCACAAATTGTCAAGAAGTTTGGAACAATTTTGTGTCCAGAAACGTGTTAAAAGTTTCAATCGGAGAAAGCAGCCTAAAAATGCTAAAATGCTACAATATGATAACTAGAGAGGTATGAAAGTTTGAGCAAGGGTGTACCCATGTCTTCTCATCATTTTGAATTTATATGCTAGACTTTGTTATTTAGAATCAAGGACAGATAATGAAGGCAACTGGGTGCACAATTAACATTTTAATCGTCATGTGAAGGAAGTGTGTCTCACAGTTAATGCATCTGTTCGGGCCGCATTAAACACGCATGCTTCGCGTGAAATATTATGAGCAATTTTTGATTACTCATATTATAAAGTTAAGTATGGTGATCAGCGTGTTAACTAAATTTCCATGCCCTTAAAGATTAGTTACCTCCAGTTTTTATTTAATGCGTAACAGTTTTAATATTTTGTGCAGGATATCTGATGGAAAAAGAAATAAAATCAATGATTTATCCTATGTAACCGAACTAGGTAATTTTCAGAGAGTTCATTTCAAATGATACCGTATAGGAAAATACCAAATTATTGGAAATATAAAAGCTGCTTGTATTATCTAAAAATGTTGTTGACTGCATATAAACGTTTTCTTTTATACAAGGATATTTTCTTTTAACGAAACTATCATTTTAAAATCGTAAATTCTATTGGCAGTACAAAACTATATTTATTAATAGCGTCGAAAAGTATTTTTCATCAATATATGCTAACAGAACAGCCTGTGAATTTAATTCAAACTTACTATCAGAAGTGATTGCTTCCCTCTTATTAATTACAATAAATCAATTCAGTAAATATTAATCTGTTATCAATTATACATGAAATAATCTCATTTGAACATATTCAGTGAATTTTGAACAAGCAACTAATTTACTCTGATTATGACATACTGACAGTAAATAAATTTGAATAACATGCTTTCACACTATAGAATAAATTTTTTATTAATTTAATACTACGCCTGCTATCAAGCATTTAAAAAAATAAAAGTCACAATTCTGTTAATCATACAAGTCTTAGATTGCATCAAAATCATATGCGATACAATACAATACAATAAAATACAAATTTAATGCGCTTTCTAATTCAAGACATGAGAAGGAAAAGAAATGAAAATAATAAACGAAATATTCAAGAAAGGGTAATATGTAGTATAAACACATACATACATACATATATTCAATTATACTTTTCTCTATGTAACTTTATGTCCATATGTGTGCGCCTGTCAATGTGTGAATACAAATAATCGTGCATGTGAAAGTATTTGTATTCATTCAAATATGTAACTCTGAAAGTGTAAATGTTAGGGATCTTCTAGCAAAATGTAAAATATAAGAGAAGGAGAATGGGATTATGAGTGAATGATTTCTCATAATTATTCGTATTTGAGCCTCGACAAATGCTCTTTAAATTTGTCGAGGCTCAAAGTCCTTCCATTGGCATGATGTGGAAACTAGGAGAAGGAAGTGCAAGCTTAGGTCCACTCCCGAACTTAGGTTAACTCCCGAACCAGAAATCAATCGGAGTGTAATCGAAGGTTCTCGATGACTACCGGAGAGGGGGATGCCAGTTCAGGTGTCGTCCTTGTTACTTGACCGAAATTTAAAATTATGAAGTCCGTTACCAATAGCTCCTGTGTTACTTCTAGTGCGATGTTGGTAACATCAATCAATCAATCAGCATATATGCATTTACACAAACACAAAATTCTCATAGTATACATATTATGGTCCTTCACGAAAAATGAGGAATGCAGAAGGAATTTAACTCTTAAAAATTGTCTTAATGAGTCAGGATGTTATTTTCTAGCAGAAGAATCGAAAAAATAAATTTTAGAGACATTTAAAGTCCCCTTCTCCAACTGCATTTTTCTGATAATGATTATGACATCACACTGAGAAGCAATACCAGGGACATAGGCAATGGATCTCGAAATTTTGAATTTCAGACAAGTGACGAGGACAATGCCTGAGCTGGTACCTCAATTTCTAAACTAATATACAACGTCAAATGATAGACTAGAAACCTAGACCAAATTTAACGAGCATCAGTCTCGTTACACGGAGGATTTTTAGCAGCCTCAGGGCTCGAACTCAAGACTCGACGAAAACAACACCGGCTGAGAGTCCGCAGTCTTGATCACTTGGATACCAAGACCACATTTTCCTCCAAATCATAAAAAAAAAAAAACTTTTATCAAATATAAAGAAGAGAATGTCTTAAAGAAACATTTATCAAACATAAATGCAAGAGAAAATAAATTAAAAAAACTACGAAAAAATTATTCATGTCCACTATTCATTTCCATTTTGAATTTATGCCTATTTCCTATTTCAGTGATATCAAGTCATGTGGAAGTAATAATAGTATCTGAAAGAGCAAGCACGCAACAGAAGGGGAAACGGTTTCAGGTTTTATAGCGCAATATGGCTCCTTACAACTTCGCATGCGAGTTTTTATTGGCTAATTTGTGAACACTGAACTCTCAGAATTCCATCGAAACTAACGAGATTTAAAAGCTAATTTTTACCACATAAAATTAGGTTTTCTTTATTGTTTACTTTCGGTCTATTAATTTAACGAACTTTTTTTGTCATTTCCTAGCTAAAATGAGCAATTTTTTTGTTAGATTTTTTCTACTTTTAGATTACTATCTAATTCTTGTGTAAAGATAAGATTCAGTCAAGGGCATATTGTTGATTGTTTTACCAGAAATTGACAATTTTCCCCTGAGCTGTAGTTAATTGTTGATACAAACGTGGAA
Organism: Nephila pilipes; assembly: GCA_019974015.1. Taxonomy (NCBI): domain Eukaryota; kingdom Metazoa; phylum Arthropoda; class Arachnida; order Araneae; family Nephilidae; genus Nephila; species Nephila pilipes. The sequence goes on from BMAW01034015.1 coordinate 1,242,028, forward strand.
AGAGAAAATTACAGGATACTTGTTTTTCAAATATAAGTAAGCCTGTGGTATGAAATGATCTGAATTTTTATTATTTTGCTATACAGTTTTTATGTATTAAAATATGTCTCTAGGTATATAATTGCTTTATTTCTTCTAAAATATTGGTAGAATGGCTTAAGATTTTAGAGTGATCTGGGATCTAGATATTTAACAATTAAGACATTAATCATTATAGATGTTTATGAAATCTCAGATTCAAAATTTGAATGGAATAATTACCAATTTGTTTTGAATCATTCATCAATATAAAATGTGATTATTCTTACTATCCTCGTCTCTTAAATCTCATCTTAAATGTTACTCGAATGATAAATCAAAGTTTCCACTTTTGTTGAAACATAGATTAAAATTTTCAATTCTGTTTCAAATTCAAATAATTAAAATTATCAATTCTGTTTCAAATTCAAATAATTAAAATTGTCAATTCTGTTTCAAAATAAAATTTATTATTCTATAATAAGGTAAATGCTCTGAACCACACATACAGTTTCACGTTCCTTGCCGCGATTAATAATATCTCTTATAATGTAGCAAAGAATACGCTTTCCGGAATAAAGTGCGAATAAATCCTCTAAATAATCAATCAAACAGGCTACATTGGATCCTATTCTACACAAATTAAGCAGACCCGCAAGTAAATACTCGCGACACTTCACATTAGCACTCTTTGAACCTTATCTCTCTGTGAATTCAGTTCTGTGTCTCTTTTATACGACTGGATTAACCTATTCACTCCACTTTGAAATTTTATTTAATTTGCAAGACCATGTTTCATTTGATTGGAAAGAAGTTGGTTTTAAAATATAAAATCACAAAGGAACCACAACTGTTAGTTAAAAGATGTCTCACGAATAGTCCGTGTTGAAAAAGAGTATTCAATTTCCTTTTTGAATAAAAATTTCAATAAATTGACATTATAACCTTAAGGCAACAATACAACTCCAAAACAAAATGTTTGGTCAAGATATCGATTTCGTATTTTTGCTCTTACATTAAAATTCAATTTTTTTATCTTCAAAATTCTGTTTGATTCCCCCCCTCCCACATCTTATTAAGAGGCCTGAGTTACGGCTGTATTAATATTACTTGATCATGAATTTCTCTGACTGGAAAGGCTCTAAAAATGACAAATTTCTTTGCTGTGAAGCACAATATTTCAAAATATTATATATATCAATAAACCTGAACTGTCATGTATATAATTTTCAAACATTTATACGTAGAACAGCCAATTCTTAATATTTTATTTTGAGTAAAAGATTTTTTACGTTGTATTAAAGGGAAAATTACATTCACTTTTAAAGAAAAATTTAATGTTCAGAGCTCGAAATACCATAGCTTTCTCGGTAAGGGCTACATTATCAAAATAACAGACTATTGCTTAGAAAAAATTATATTCTGTATTACATTCGATTTACAAAATGTCAATATATTTATTTTTTATTGAGTTACCGTGTTTTGCGTAACATCTTAATTTTTGTTTATATTAATATAAAATGCCTTTGTGACAGTAAGAATGTGCAATAACAAAATTTCTTTGAGTATATGTCTAATATTGAAGCCCCATAAGGTTATAAAATAAGCATTTGTAGACAAAATTTACGTTTATTCAAAAACATTTTCTTCGAAGTTGTACTGTTGCTTTAAAATGCCTAAAATGTTTATGGTTTTATTTTTGAGCTAGAGTTAATCTATCAATTTATGCAAGTGTAGTAAATAATTATCATATGCCTTCCAGAAAAAAGTGAATGGAAAAGGGGAAGGAAGGAGCATGAATAGATTCTTGATATATTCTTTCAGTATATTCTTTCTATGATTCAATGACGTGTTCACGAGTGTTTCAACATTTAAGGTAACTGAGATGTCTACAAGAAGGAAAAATGAGTTTATTAATCCAAGTTGTAAAAAAATTAAGACTTGATTACCTGATTTCATTTTAAAATGTGTTAACGTTTCTTTAAAGATTTGCTCGAATTACAAAAGGCCTTAGTAACCAGTTCATTCGACGAAGAAAGCTTCAAGAATTTACAATGGATAACCATCATCGTTCTAATATATATCACCGGTACACCACAGTAAATATTAATTAACGTACTTTTGGGCCCCAGGTTCCAAAGAAGCAATTAACTATCATGAAAAGAAGACCCCTTCTTCAAATTTAAAATGCATTTTCATTTTCACATTCGAAAAATTCTAAAGTACAGAAATATTGCTAATGTTAACAACAAAAAGAATGCAAAGCCGACTATTTGACTATTTGTCATAAAAGTCGATTATTAAATTAAGTATTGAAGTAAGAGCAAATGATAAATTATTAGAGCAGACAATGATATTCTGTATGGATATTAAATTAAAAGCAGGTGATAAAATATTAAATTAAACATATCTAATAAATATAAATATACCTTAAGCAAACTAAATGTAGTTATTATAATCATAATGCATTACAATACCAATATTTCGAACCTAACACCATGTATCCAATATTATACGCTCACGCATTTTTGTTGACTCCCTTTTTATCATAACAGCAACATTTTGGCTCAGGTTAATGAAAATTTGTTGCAATTTCAGAATCGTTTGTTCTTAAAATACCATGTCAAGCATAAAGCCAAATTATAAAGATGTATTATGAAAAATTTCGTGAAAGAAATTTATTAAAATCTTATACAAATACACATGTAACACTATTTTAAATTAAAGCCAAGGAAGTCCTGTTTCAATAATGAGATATTCGTATACCTATGTGTCTGTTTACGCAAAGAAAATCACTTTTTTAAACTTAAGTAATTATGTATAAGGAATTAATAATCTATAGCTGTATTTACATTTACAAGTCCTTTACTTACCTTTAAGAACATCTTGCAGATGATATACTGTATTCTTAGCTTTGCAAAATTGCAGAGTACTTATAAACATAACGTTATATTTAAGGAACATAATTAGTACTTCGAAATCTGAATTTAATTAAAGTTAAAAAAAATCTAACATGATTTTCCTTTATTGTTATACAAATATTGTGCAGTATTCTAACTCATGTGAGCATTTATCAGAAAAGCATTGCATTTATTGCATAGGAAAAAATCTCTTTTTGTAATGGGGAAACTATAAACACTATGGATATAGAAGACACTGATGAACGTGTACTAGAACATCCTAAGACACCAAATTTTGAGAAATCATCAAATACAGATATTTTCCCCTAAGACATGGCACGCTTGCTTATAACTATAAAATTCAATTCTCTGGTATTCTAATTGTCAAATTATAGAATCAGCAAATCATTGTCATTTGTTTGACATCAGAATAATTAAATGAATAAATTAAAGCGAAAAAAACTAATTTAATGTTTAAAATTAAAAATTTGATTCAAAATAATTTAAAGCCAAACTAGAAATACTTTCAGCATTGTTCACCTTAATAAACTAAGCGTGACTATATAAACTTAGATTTAATTGCAATTGAAATTTATGCACTTCCCCTTCGTTACAACTAAATGTTGAAAAACATTCATCATTCCCGTTAAATACTAATAGAATAATCGATATTTTTCTATAACTTTCGAATACAAAACCATACTGAGAAAAGAAACTCGAAATTTACAGTATCTGCAGCTTCGAAATTTATTCCCGTCTTCCTTATGCACACTCGCGGGTAATTAAAACTAATCACTAGCTGATAAATCAGTCCCCACAACAATTTCGCAGACTCATCCATTATAACTGTCGAGTTCACGATGAATATCGAAGAATTTCATCACATGGGTTGTGAATTGTAAACCAGTTCAGCAGCAATTCTAATAAGGGGTTCCCTTGATTACGCTGACAGATACTTCGCACTTAGCCAAGTTCGCTGACTGCTACGAAACATTGTATTTGATCGAAATGACTTCCTTCTGTAAGGAGACGCCTGACATTCAAGAATAGGATACAGAAGTATTCAATCGTGGTTCTAAAATTATGATTTTGCTAAAGTCTGTGAGAGGATGACTAATTATTTTTTATATATAGAATAAATAAGGTTCGAGATTCAGGATTGATGAATAAAAGGAGAACTAAACCAAATTTTAAAAAATGAAAAAGTTTTATGCAAAGTTTTGCAAAGAACAGATTTAGCCCTCCCCCCCCAAGGTGTGCTTTTTCCCCCATGATTATTATGAAATTACTCAAATATTATAAGAATTAAAGTAAACGATTAAATTTCGAGAAATAGGCAATAGTAAACTTTCCCGATATTAAAATTAAAGGGAACGATAAATTATTAAATTGAATATATTTAAGTTAAATGTATTTAAAATTAAAGCAAACAATAAATTATTAAATCGAATGTTATATCAGACACATGTAATTAAAATTAACGGCAAACGATGTATTATTAAATTGAATATATTTAAGCTAAATGTAATTAAAATTGAAAGCTAACGATAAAAAATTGAAAAGTGATCGGGTACGCCAAAAGTGATCCAACTAAAACAATAGCCCCTTGAGTGGCTAATAATATTCATTGATTATTATCAACAACTATATTCGATATTTTTAAGCAACAGCTCAGGTACATATGATCAAAAAATTTATCACATTTTATCATGCTTGTATCAAGTAACATATGTTTTGTATGTTATATTTTGATATTTCTTTTGGGGTGAATACTGCTTGAATAGTAGAGAATTCTTTTTCACTTCAATTTGCATATTTCTTATTACCTTTATTTTAATATCACTTATATTAAAGTTCTCGATATTTTTTACGGGATTTTGGCTATGTTTTTTTTATAATTATAAAAAGTGTAAAATATTCTAATTTATATATTCTAGGTTCTAAAGTTATAGAAAGTACACTAATCTAAATTGTATTAGATCTTTTGACAAAAAAAATGAGGAATTGAAAAATGAAGAATGATGAAATAATCTCATTTTAGGTAACAACAGTCTTTCAATTTTAGTATAATTATGAATTTTTAATGAGTAAAAAGTTCTACTCTTTCACACAAAGCTTCATCAAAATTGTAGAAAGTTAGATAATTATTTGCTCTGATCTAACTGATGTTAATAAATTTTATTGTTTTGAAATATAATTTTAATTAGCATGTATAAACTATTTTAGTTTCCATATGGAGTTTATAAAATACATTTTAAATTTGTTAAAATAATATATAGTGCGTATATTTTTTTTTTCAAAGTTCTATTTAACTTGAATCAATTGATGCAAAACATTATGTCATATTTTAATATATTTGCGACATAATAATGATGAAATAAAAAAAATATGACAAATATTAAAGATTAAAGAATTAATACACTGATTAAAAATTAATAAAATAAGAAATATATATATCTAAGACTAAAATAGATAATTTAACAAATTTAGAGAATTTATTAGCCCTTAACTTTAATAAACAAATCAATTCACCTTTTTTATGTTCTTATTTGTTGATTTATAAAAGCTAGAAAGTATTACAGTCTATGACCTCAGCAATATACTCATTCTGCCAGAATCAGCATTCCTCATGAGCCTAAAACCCAGGAATTAAAGGCTCGTAATTCGGATAGATTAAACCAAGCAAAAGCAACTTTTATCTCGGTAAGAGAGTTAACCTTAAAGCTGGGAATTAAAGGTTCGTAATTCGGATAGAATAAACCTAGCACATAAATAACGCTTATCTCGATAAGAGAGTTTGTAGTTATAAGGATAAAGCATAATCTTAAGTACTATACTTCTACGAGTTAATAGATTATTTAAATTAATAAAATTTTAAATACCTAAGAGAATGCAGTAGAGATTTTAATAAGTTTACACTGTTCAGTGGCCATTGGCTGTAAACGCGACAAATCAATTCTCTTTACGAATTATTTATCTCTCGGATTGTTCAAGTTAGAAAGTATCATAGATATTGATCTATTCATTCTGCCAAGGTATCCGCACTCATCGTCACACCTTAACGCCGAGAATTAAAGGTTCGTAATTCGTAATTTGGATAGGTTAAACCTAATATAAGTAACTTTTATCACGATAAGAGTGCAATTGCTTTCGTGAATGCGATGATTACTATTTAAAATTCCAGTCCTGTGATAACCTGAAATTAGATTCAGATTGACTAGGATACACATGGAAAGAAACGTGATGTGTGAAGTATCTATAAAGCTTTCGATTTTGATCGGGTTCGTAACTCATGTTCGGCATCTTTGGGTTACAGCCTCTCAGCAACGACACTTATTGAGTTTAATGGAAAAGATGATCTTCATCTTTTCCATTAAACATTAATTCCTTTTACACACACACACACACACACACACACACAAAGTCAATTAGGACAGTTATGGAGAATAATTTAGATTTAACATTCCTATCGATTCAAACTTTTGATTCAGGAAATGGAATTTCAAATTTTTGGTCTTTCACTGTACATTATGAAATAAAATACGTAATAAAATGGAAATTTTGAGAAATTGTCTGAAATGTGTAATTAATTAAATGATGGATCGCATTAAATAACAAACTAAATTCCTTCCGGGAAATGAAGAAGCATTTCAAAGTTTTTAAATACTGTATTATGACCTCTGTGTTTGCTCTATGAAGAAACTTGTATAATGCCAAAGTCAATGTTACTTATAGTTGGACAAACAAGGTATTTGTAGTGTTATAGAAATTTTTTATTTTTGGTTCGTAAAATTATTACAATGACAAAATAACATGTAACATTTTAAAAACTTCCTCAGTTTTGATTTGGATCAATAACATAGTTTATTACCAAAAGACAGTTTAAACGAATTTAACTGAGAAGAAAAATAAGTTGGTAAAATAAATGTATAATAATGAAATACTTCTGAAATATTCAATTTTCATCAACGATTTGAAATACACGTAAAATAAAATTTCCTTACTAACTGTAAGATTAGTTTAGCAATACTGTTAATATTAAATAAAACAGTCAGAAATTGAGTTTTCTGTATAAATTAGTTATTCAAGTTGGGAAATGTTGTGAATTTTAAATAATCTTGTTACATTTGTCACATATGTTTTATTATTTTTAGCTATTAAAGAAACAAATTAATACTATCGAATCTTGAGAGAAAACGATAATAAAAGTAAAAAATTTAAAAGGAACAATAAATAGTTTTTACCTTTGCTGTCTTAGAAAACATTGAATTTCTATTTAAATTCAGGAACAGGTGTTTTTGTTTGTGTTCACCATTAACATATTCAATTGGACATACAATTATATTGCATATGACATCCAAACAATATAATTAATAATAAAAATTCATTACATTCAAAATTTTCAATTATTAGTTTAGAAATGTATTGAATAGTACCAAATAAAAAAGATAAAGTTTTATCATCGCCTCCTAAAGAAATTAGCCGTTTACTTGTCCTATATTTATTTCAAGAAAACTATATTAAACTGAAAATATTTCATAAATATATCTTCATTAACATTAAAGGAGACACTTAATTTAATAAGAAATCTATTTCCCATAATTTAGTATTCTTACTGAGCATAAAAAGGGAATAAATTAGAACACTCGACTTGGGATGGAGATCTTTTTTTAATTCTTTGAAAAGTTTTAAAATCTCTCAAGTTAGATTACAGTAATTTGTAACAATTTTTTCTTTAAAAAAACAGTTTAAGTTTTACTGCTACATCAGAAAGAACAAAGAAAGGTTCAATGAATTTTCATAAAAATTGAACGAACTTTATCCTAATAACGTAAATTTAATATATTCTTTAAATCCTTATAAAACATAATTTTATAATTATGATTCCATAATTTTTATGAATATTCTATGACTGTGAAATATATTTATAAACTGTACTAAATACAATTTTGTGAGTAATGTTATGTTATTTCTTAAGAGCGATATGATCTTATTATATCACTAATAAGAAATTATGACCAAATAAAAGAAACATGAGACAATATATAAGGGGTCTCGAATCATTAATATCTTTACTTATAAATCTATAATATATACTGATGTTACTTTGCTTAATCATCTATATTTAATATTTTCCTTTTAATTAATTATTGAAAAAATAAGGCACAATATTCAATTTTACGTAATATCTTTAATTCAATGACAATGATGCTATCATGACAAATCAGAATGAAAAATCAATATTAGCGCTAGTCGAATGTAGAATGATGAATCAATCTTGTCATAGCGTCCTTCCGATATCGATTTAAGGACACATTTCCTTCCTAATCACTTTAATAGAATCCTGTAAAAATGAATTCAAGTAGATGTCGAACCTTGCTCTTTAATTCAGTATTTTAACAGCATAAATTAATATGAACTACGAAAGTTAGCATTCGTTGAGCTGAAGTAAACGTTCATGGATTCTGACTCAATTAATAGAGTTACAAGTACTTTGGATTTAAATGACGCTTGTTTCAATAATTTGGCAAAATACTGTCTCGATGGCTGGCGAATGTTTTGAAATTCAATTAATTTTTAAACAAAACTCAAGCAATGTTAAAAAGAAAGGTATCGTGATTGTTTTAGTAACATAGCTTCTAAAATACTGTATTATTTTTCACGATAATTTTTAGCAGTACTACATACTGAAACGGCACCTCTTCTCTGATTTATATTATTTTTATAAACGTATGAATTTTGACATTAACAGCATTTATAATTAATAAACTAGGCAAAAAGATGCAATCGTATAATGGAGAAAAGAAGCTCCAATAATTCCAGAAGAGAATAAGGAATTAAGAAATTAAGCAATGACTCAAATGCAAAGATTACGACTTGATGCATACAATTAGTTCATTTAATCCACATGACTAAAACAACAATTCTTACCTGGAGGAGAATGACAGTGATATTCCAATCGTTTAAGCCTAATTCGTGCATATAACTTAGGAAGTGTAAGCGACTCACGAGTGTGTTGAATGAACGTTCCCGTGTCTGTGTTGTGGGTGTGTTTTATGTGTTAATGTGCAAAATTCTGAGTGGATTTCCTCATTTAATGTGACGCTAGGAAGGATGTAGAGTAGCCACAAAGGGAGAAAACATGTCATCTCCTCCCGAAAATGTGATTCACACTTCAGAATATTAAACGTCCAATGACTTTCCACGGGTCTTTCATGTGTTAGTTTAGAGTATCCTAGAGGGACCATTCAAAATCAAAATTCCTTTTTTTCACGATCAAGTGAACCACATATCAGTACCATAGTTTCCGTAATATTGCTTTGCTGTATTATGTAATTAGTTTCTATTGTTGAATAAAATCACTTTTTGATGGAAAATGTTTTACTAAAATCGTTTGCCATTGTGCAATAAAGGTTTCTGTAACTGCTATTCGTGAAAATATATAAAAGAAAAAAAAATGTTAGAAAGGTTTAATAATGAATAATTAAATTTTTATCGTGTTTTCGATTTGTTTCCTATGTTTTTAGGATCACTGATAATTAATTTAGTACATTGCATTTAAAATTAATATGAATACAATTTTTTAGTTAAATAGGTTTTGGTCATACTTAATTAAATTTAAGAACACACGTTAACTCTTTCGCGAGCACGAAGTGAAAATACATTTTTTATGTCATAATTCATGAAACAAAAATAATGTTCCTATCCAATGTAAACATTATTTGGTCATAAAAAAATGTTTGACCCGGGAGGGGGTCCTGGGGGTGGCTATACGTTATAGCCACCACGCACTTAATGCATCCAGTTACTACAAAATTAATAAAATATATCATACAATTTTTATAAAAACTTAATAAGCATGCATATAACAATTTTAAAGAAAATTAAACACAACATATATGATCAATTTCATAATGATAATTAAAAGTAAAATTGTTGTATAATATATACATTTAGCTCAGTAAAATGTACTCTTATCACTGTAATAGTACTTCTATCACTGTATTTACTAAAAGATTATTCAAATTATCCATATATTCTAAGATAATGTCCATCCTTCTTTTACGTAGCAGTCAATTTTACTGTGAAGATAAATATGTTTATAAATAAATTTTCAATGACTTATTTACTATGGAACTTTTCAAAACAATTAGGACCAATTTCTTGAAGGCGCAATGGTACATTCAAAGTCTGGCATAATCATCGAGAACGATGAACCTCTTTTCTTGTGCTGTAAAGAGCACACCTTCTGTATAGACCAGCTTCTATTTTTATTGGGATATAGCAAGAGCCTCGGATATATATGGTTCTTTCTACAGATTGCTTACTAAATTTATGGAGATGAATTAAAATTATATCTTATGATAAAAATAAATTAATAATGTGCAATAATCTTATAAACGAACAATACAAATTAAAAAATTTAAAAATATCCTCATAAGCAAAGTACTCAGAGTATCATATCCGTCTCAATAGCGAATTCTGAGCGAACAGAAAGCTTTACTATAAGTTTTCAAACCAACACCCATGCTTTCACACGTAAACAAGGCGTGCTTATATTTATTTTCCACTCCAAACAGCATCACGTCATTCTGAGTGCTCTTTCGAATAGAGGAAGAATGATACATCCCAAGGTCAATATAATATGCTCCAAGCGGGCGGTGGCTAGAACTTCTATCCACCTCTAAAAACTTTCCAGAAACCTAATTAAAATGATATGTTTTGCTTGTGCATTTGCTTAAGTTTATTCAGGTGAAAGGTACATATACATTTGACGTGTCAAAATGTTTTGTGTAGATCATACATTTTATTTAAAAAAGCTAAAATGCAATTTGCATGATTTCTGCCTAGAAAGACCAAATTCAGCACTGTATCAGAGAACATTATTGGATAAATAGATGCTGTGCTGCCCTCTTTATTGATTTTTAATCATTTCTGTTTCAATTAACGCATGTGGTAAGAAAATCTATCCAATGCCCGCTTAGGGAAAAATTCGTTTTTATGTAGTTAGACGTATTAGCCACCGCCAGCAAAAGGGTTAAATAAGTGCATATAGTAAATTAGCACACATTTCATTATTATTGTGTAAAAATAAGAATTTTAGTTTCTTTGTGTTTCGCATCGCTCAGTTTCGCATATGAATTTAAATCCTTTCTTCACTTATGATTTAATTGTGGCGTAATACAGCCTTGAAGTTCAATAGTTATGTAAGTTAATCCCTATATATTTATTCAGTCAGTTGCAAATTTGCTTGCTTCTTCTTGACGGCAAATAACACTATATTCCAAATATTAAAAAGAAGATTTTATTCTGTTAACCAAGACATAAAAAATTCAATTGCATTTTCTTAACTTAGAACAGTTTTTCAAGTGAATTTAATTCAAAACCTTAACGTTTTAAAGCAAATAAAGCAGTAATCTAGTAAGAATACGATAATATATTACATAAAATTAAATAGGAAAATGTTATTACAGTTCCGAAAAAATTCTCATCGGTACAAAACTTTTCAGATATTTTTTAAAGAATGAGGTAAACAAATGGTAATAAGAAAGTTCATTGCGAAACAACTTTGAATTACTGATATTATTCAATTTATATAAGTAAAACAAAATACATTTCAACTAATAACCGAAATAAAATACAGGAAGTTAAATGCATTTTCTGTGAACGTATTTTATACTTTTCTCTTTTAATGTAAAGCATTAAATAAAAATCCGAAACTTTTAAATGGAATTCTAAAATTATTTTTGATTGAATTTTCCCTGGTGGCAAGAAATTTATTTTGTATACATAGTATTTTTAAGTCAATGCCTTATATTTCCCAGTACTTATATGCAGAAGTTTTTGAGATATGTAGCTATATTTAGAAACTTATTTATGTCTTACTAACTATAGACATGTAATGTATCAATTACCTGTGATAAAAGTTTTTTAAATGGAGTAATGAAATGCTCTCTCGTTTTTGTTAGACATCAAAGATAAAATGAGATGAAAAATACAAATTACATTTATTTTTATGAGCAGTGCGTGGGCAATTGAGTACATAAGAAATCAATAGAACATCCCACGCGATTAGGAATGTATTTTAGTTGTCATGAAGAGAAGAAAACTTTTTCATTTTATTCAAAAATGAATAAGAAAAGCTTGAATGATTGAGAAGAAATTTCACAGACGAAAGAAAACTTCAACAGTTCATAGAACTGATCAGTTTGAAACATAAAAAAAGAACAATTTTTGAATGCTTATATTGCATCATTATTTAAGTTTAAATTAAGCCGTAAATAGCGGAAATTTTGTCCTTAATTTCATTTAACATTTGATCTTTATCTAATATTTCTGAAACCAAGTAATTAAATTCATTTTTTAATGGTATTCACCTAGTTAAGGAAGAACAAAAAGGTACACCTTTCATTACAGAGTAATGTAGAATATGACTGAAATTTAAATAATATCTTCATGATGTGATTATATATATATCTCTATATATATACTCTCTACAAAGTTGGTTCAAAATAATAGTACCTTTTAAAAAACATGTTTCTTTGCTTAATATGGTGTAGGAAACCCGTTGGCATCCAAAACAGCTTGCAGTCTTCTCGGAATGGATAAATACAGTTCCTGTATGTGTGCCAAGGGAATATTATACCATTCTTCCTGCAAAACGGTGGCAAGTTCAGATAACGATGTTGGCGGTGGATAACGAGAACGCACTTTCCGTTCCAATGTAGACCACAAAGGTTCGATAATATTCAGGTCTGGTGACTGTGGTGGCCAGGGGAGATGGGACAAATCCTCCTCGTGCTCAGAAAACCAGTCCTGGACAATGTGAGCTGTGTGAACAGGGGTTTTGTCGTCTTGGAAGACACCATCACCATCGGGGAACAAAGTTTGTACCATGGGATGAACTTGATCTGCCAAAATGTTCACATAAGTCTTGGCAGTCATGTGCCCTGACACAGTTATCATGGGGCCAGCAGAGAACCACGATATGGCTGCCCAAACCATAACAGAACCCCCGCCATGTTTCACTCTTGGCAACAAGCAGTCTGTATTATAGGCTTGAGATGGCGTTCTCCAGACGTAAACTCGGCCAGAAGTGGGAAACAATGTGAAAGAAGACTCGTCAGACCATATTACACGCTTCCACTGCCCTATAGTCCAGGCTTTATGACTTAAACACCACCTTTTCCTGTTACGGGCATAAGCATCACTGATGAGTGGCTTCTCAATTGCAGCACGGCCAGAAATTCCCTGTTTATGAAGCTCCCTTCTAATTGTTTTGGTACTCACAGGGTTCTGTAACACAACATTCATTTCAGCAGTAACTTTTGCAGCTGTGGTCTTCTTATTTTTCGTCACAATTGCCCTTAATGATCGTCTGTCACGATCACTCAGCACACACTTTCGTCCGCGCTGTGATTTAGCAGATGATGTTTTTCCGCTTTTCAAATATGCGGAATAAATCTTCGATACAGTACCTCTTGAAACACTAAACACCTCGGCTACCTTGCTTATGGAAGCACCTACATACGTGCTCCAACAATTTGCCCACGTTCGAAGTCTGTTAACTCTAACATAATGCAATGACAACCTCACATAACAGTACTCCGACAACAACTTAACTGTTTAGCACATTTACGAAATTGTATAGGTGGCGTTAGTAGTCAAAAACGCCAGCGCCACCTACATATTTCATTAAAATCAATCTTTCTTTTCAAACATGCATTTTACAAGGTGTTTCCATATTTTTGTCCACCCCCTGTATATATATAGTATGTAATGACAATGATGTATACACTAAGTAAAAGGATAAAAGTTTATTGCCTTAGAAATATTTAAATATAATTGTAATTTTTTTATTAATCTTAATGGATAGCTATTTAAAATCTTACCACTAATTTTAAAATAACAAAAAAGCTCTTTATGCATTTTGATGAACTTAAACATAAGCTATATTTCAGTTAAATGAATAAAATCGCCTTAAATTTCTGGGTTTTTTTTCTGAATATAGAATTTTTCATTTAATAAATACTGTAATATTTCCTCAAATTGGAATTTTTAATTAAAATGTATTTTATGCATAGGTTAGCTATTTAATAATCTCAAATATAATACTTCCATTTTTCCATATCAAAGTCACAGAACCACTTCCAGTACTGCCAACTATTTTACCATTATAACAGAATAAAAATGACTGAAACGATTGGAATATGTTAATTATTTTATAAACTTCTTTATATGAATTATGAGAAAATATTTCCACAAATTTCGGATTATTTGATCTAGGGACGTTATCTAAGACGTTTGTATAACAGTATGGTAACCATCCACGATGAAGAAGTGGTAAAGTTTTCACATTTAAACAAAGAAATGAAAGAGAAAATGTTTCTTCATATCTCTTAGGGAGCTACAATCATTCGGAATTCTCTCTCTCTTAGGTCTTGCTTACCTATTCTTTTAGATCAGTGGATTTGGTAATTGCGTTTCTCCAAAACAGTTTACAGATTACCCTTTCCATTTTTCAACATTTGTTCATGCATGCTTATTAATTTAATATATCATTGCGGTATTTAAAACTCTGCAGATTAAATTATAAGGCCTTAGGTACAACATCATTGAAAAGAGTTTTCTTTGCAGTAAGTATAAACTTGATTGTGCACTAGAAATAAATATATACTCATGGACAAAAAAATTAGCTCACCAAGAAATAATTGCGGGACCGTAACGAAAATTTGCATCAAGGTACATGTCGGAAAGATATGCAAATTAATAGAAATGCAGCGTGATTGCGCTTTATGTATAGCCGGTAGAGGGCGTTTAACGAGGAGTATAAAACAGTTCTCCGTAGAGTATTAAACAGGTAACCAAAACTTGTTTGAGTGTGCTGAATCGTTTACAAAGGAAGAGCTGAGGTAGACATGCCATTACGCCGTTTTCGAAGTCAATATGAGCAGCTGTCGCAGTTTGAGAGGAGGAGAATCATCGGCATGATGGAAGCTGGGAGGTCAGCTAGGCGAGTAGCTCGTCAATTAGGCCGATCTGATTGTGTTGAGAGGAGGTGTTGGGACCAGTGGATCCGAGAGATGTCATTTACACGAAGACCAGGCTAAGGACGCCATCGACAGACCAGTCGTCGAGAAGACCGCCACATCGTAAGAAATGCACACGTACAGCCAAATGCTTCATCAGCCGTCATCCAGGCACTGGTAGCACCTTCACTAGGGCCCTCTGTGTCTTCTCGAACCATACGAAGGAGCCTGGCTGAAGGACATTTGGGATCGCGGCGCCCATTACGTGTGCTGCCCTTGACGCCCACCCATAGACGCCTCCGTTTGGAGTGGTGCCGCGCACGAGAAAACTGGACTGCAGTGGAATGGAACCAGGTCGACTTTAGCGACGAATCCAGATTCAATCTCAGCAGTGATGACAATCGTGTTCGTGTGTGGAGACCCCTTGGTGAACGCCTCAATCCTGCCTTTGCTTTACAGCGACACACCACTCCCACAGCTGGTGTGATGGTATGGGGGTGCCATTGCCTACAATACACGGTCACCCCTAGTATTGATCCGTGGCACCATGACAGCCCAACGGTATGTCCATGACATCCTGAAACCACATGTGTTGCCACTCATGCAACGGCTCCCAGGAGCCATTTTTCAACAAGACAATGCTCGGCCTTACACGGCAAAGGTGTTACAAGACTGTCTCCGCACTGTTACTACCCTTCCTTGGCTTGCCCGATCCCCAGATTTGTCTCCAATTGAGCATAACTGGATCATTTGGGACGATGAGTTGGGCATCCACGAGTTTGAACGAACTGGAGGCAAGGTTACAGCAAATATGGAACGAAATGTCTCAAGACATCATACAGAACTTGTATGCCTCAATGCCCGATCGTATCGCATCGTGCATTCGTTCAACAAGGGGTTCAACAGGGTATAATCCTCCGTTCTTTTGCCTTTTTCTCTGAAATAAAAGATCCTTTTTCTTTGTTTTTCAAATAATTTACTTATATCAAAGTAGTCACTTCGTATGTAAAATTTCGTTTCATTTTGACGACTCCTTCTTGGTGCGTTAATTTTTTTGCTCATGAGTGTATATTTCAGACAAGAGAAAGGTAAAATTTTCCTTTTAGAGTATTTCTTTTCATTTTTACGTATAGATTATTAAGTATATTTAGAAATTAGAGTACGATCAAATAGAACTTTATGATTGCTATTAAAGGGGGGGGGAAACCCTGAAAATTGTATTTAATGTGTTGTATTATCTTCGCAGCGATCACTAATATCATGAGGGACATGAAGTGACCTAATTTGGAAGATCAATTCTTTTTTCGGGCAGGCTGTGACGTCACACGTAGATGTTTATAGTCCTGCACATTCAGTGTAGCGAACAGTAATTCTAGAGTTATGATTACATTTCATATCTTAACCAAATATGTAGATTAGAAAGTTTGTGTGCTTGTATGAGTCTTCGTTCCTGTTTGCTTTTACCAGTTGTAGAGGCAATAGAAATGAAGAAGTGTATAGAACGCAATAATCACTTTTTCTCACAAGTACTATTTATTGACGGACGGCGTTCCGTCCTACTCCTCATTACAGCGTTCTCGCTCTCTCTCTCTCATACAAATAAAAAACATCTAACTCCTTCGATTCGAGAAAGCGCCATCTAGTAGCGTGTACACCAGTAATTAATTGAATTTTTAAATTTATAATTTAATGATGAAACATTTCTTCTATTGGATTGAAGCAAAACTCATATAAATATATTTTCTTATCTCACTTGATATATTAATTTTATTTAAGTTAAATCAAGAATCTAAGAAATGATTGTGAATAAGGTCAAATTATTCAAAATTGTTTTAATAATTTGAGAATCTGAAAATGTAGTAATCGTTGAAGATTTGTAAGATTTCTTAAAAATAATTTTTGTCTCAAAATCTTTCACAATATATCTTCTTAATCTGGCTTCATATTTAATGAAACAGTATTTTCGGTACAAACAATTCTGAAAATGCAAAAAATTGTTAATATTTTATATTTCTTTCATTTCTTTAACAGTGATTTCTATTCAGTTCAAAACCTCTGCACCATATTAAAACTAGAAAAAGTTGAATTTGCTTCATGTTTAAGTTCTACTACTTATTTTTAATCACAAAACAAATTTTTATTTTAAACATCAAACATTTAACTCCCGCTCAAAACCGACAATCCGAGATAGTTTATAATTATTAATAAAAAAAACCTTCTTATACAACCCTAAAAGAATATCAATGATGACAAATTATGAATTTCTCTTTTCAATAAGAACATCGTATATTCGTGATTTAATTTAACAGAATGATTACCTACTTAATAAACAACCAGAAGCAAACATTCACATGTTAAAATATGAAAAATAAATTTTATCTTTATTAAAGATAACTCCGATAAAAGATTGAAGCGATGAAAATCAAGCAATACAAAATAATCTCTAAATAATTTTTTTGGCATTTAAGCTAAGATGTCATTCGCGAATAGATCCCTGTTTGCTCTAAGCTAATATTTGCTATTAACTATAAATATAAGACTCAGTTGTTCTTTTTCCATGAGTTGATTAATCTTTAAAAAGAACTGCCAATCATACTTACAAAAATTTTAGACAGGATCCATCAATTTTGAAATGATTTATTTTCCGATTTTCTCAGGAAGAATTTAGAAACTATTGTTTAGGCAATCAGTAGTATCAACTTTTAAAAATAATGTTTATGTTCGTGTACTAAATTAGACAATGTTTCTTTTTTTTTAACCGACCCTTCTGATTAATTGATTTTATGAAGTAAAAATCATTAAAAAGGTATAATTGAACAAATTTTAAGCATAAGAAACCTATATTACCAATAAGACACAGTTAAAAATACATAAATTCTAAAATATTTTAAAGAACCATTTTTTATTAATTAAATTTAATCCTATAATACAGAAATCATTTACTGAAGAATATACTGATACAACATTGCGTTGTTATTTATTGGTCTAGAAATAAATGAAACAAATATTTCTTATCAAAAAGACTAAAATTATTCTAATAATAATTTATAATGTAAAAAAGAGCTATCTTTATTTTAATTTATACTAAATAATTTTTTAAAAATTGATAGGATAGTTTGTCTTGAAGCAATACATACATATATATATATATATGAGTGTGTATGTATATAAACTAATGAATCTATATACTTAAGAGCTATAAATATTTCCTTCTCTGGATAAAAAAAGGGATCCTGAAATATTCCCTCATAAAAGGGTAATATTTAACTCTTTTATTTTAAAACCACGTGACCAAAATCTATAAATATAATAATTAACATTCATAGGTTATGTTGGAAAAATCTTGATGAGACCTTTTCTATTTAATTATAAGTAAATAAAAAACACTGATAATCTAATAAGTAAACAGATTTTCTTAAATTGCCTGTGTTAAACAGAGGAAAGCAAATCTGAAATATGATACAAATACATTTTATCGAAACTTTTATTCGAAAACAGTTTTTGATTCCATGACAAAAATGAAATAATTTTATTGTCATGAATGAATAATTTGTTTCAAAAGATTGTCATACATTTCAAAACCAAGTTTTTCTGACCTTTCACCGTCACGTGTGAAGTTTAAAGAATTAGGTTATCATGTCATTCTTACCTGCAATGCTTCATTAAATTTAAAACCAAGTTTTAAGACCACGTTTTAAAATTCTTGTTTTATTTGCTTGACAGGACGTTGAGGTCCTTTAATAAACATATTGAGGAAATTTCTTAGTTCGTGTGATTCTGTTGCTAGGATAATTCATTTAGTCCGGGAATTCCCTGTTGAAGAATTTCATTTAAGAAACACACGTCTTACTTCGCGAGAGTGGAGAGATTGTAATAGTTGGATTATGTCAATGCGGGAAATTTTATAAAAGTAGATTTATTATTGAAGATATGAGTTCGTGACACTTTCAACAAAGATCGTGATTCGATTTTCTAAGGAATATTTCGAAGATACCATTTGGGCCCCAAAGGGAAACATTTGAAGAAAGTAATTAATGATTATCAGGGGAAGGGGGAAATGACAGCATACTGTACAGCTATTATCACTGGCGCGATCCTAATTTATTTATCTTACGTCGAAGGACAATTATACTCCCAGGAATAAAAGTGGATGAGATATGAATTACAAATTCGAAAGATTTTTACTTCAAATTCATTGCTGAGTTGTTTTTTGGATATCTCGGATTGTATACAAAATATTCATCTGAATAGTTTCAATATTATAATTCAGTCACATACAATTGTATACTTTTTTTTTTTTTTTCTTCTTCTCTTATTTAGAATCCGAGTAAATTTTGCGGTCAATAAAAATATTATACCTGTCTATTAGTCGATATTTATCAATGATGAGTAAATATTATTTGGACCAAAACGAAAACATATATATATATTGATATACTAAGTCGGACAAAAAAAAAACATGTTAAACGTGTAACTAAATTCTCAGGCGTGTTTCTCTTCAACTGACCTTTAGGACATTTCTAAGACGTTATTTGATTCGAAAGCCTCAACTTATCAATTATGTGAATATAAGGAAAAGTAATAGTGAACATAAAATATTTGAAAAATTAGAATTAGTAGAGAGAGAGAGAGAGAGAGAGTTCGGAAGGTTGAATAGCGAGGTTGGACGCATTCTTACGTTGAAAAGAAAGAACACGATAACACGCCAGACATTTAGTGTTAAGTGATTATCTGGAGAGGATATGTAAACGGATCCAGATTACAGGATTTATTGCTGACTAGGATCCAATTTTCCATTTGTAAGGTAACAAAAATTTTATTATGTAAATCTTTAGGTGTGTATGCAAAAAGAGTTTATTTTTAGTATTCGTAATGTTGATTTTAGTAATAATCAAAAATTAATGGACATAATAAAGTTTGGTTTATTGTGATTTGGTAAGATAAATGTATTAGTTAAAGACTTGACTGTTTGATTATTTTTACTGATTATTCAGTGGTTGAACTTTGAGTTAATATGGTTCAAATTTAAGTAATGAAGTCGAAGCTTTACAACACCATTTATTAAGTTGGCATTATTCAAACATATTTTAACGGTCTTTGTTCATTATTTAGCTCCCTAGACATCTTAAAGCCTAATGAAATAATCAATAAGTTAAAAAAAAAATTCCAAGAGAAGCGACGTCTGAAAAAGACAATATAGTTCATTATCTGTCCATACCGAATATGCAAGATACATTCTCTCTCTAATAATACAATCTCTCTCTACATAATCACATAATACAATCTCTCTCTACATAATCACATAATATAATCTCTATCTACATAATTACATAACACAATCTCTCTTTACATAATCACATAATACAATCTCTCTCTAGAATCCCTTTTAACTGAGATAACCTTAGCATATTTGAAATAATAAAGTCTTAGCTTACCAAATCCCTCGTTCCGATTCACACACTTATTGTTCATATAGGTTCGATTATTATTACTCTAACTAGGAATTGTTTCGAGCTAACTTCAATCCGAGCGATTAATTATGATGATCCAATCCAATTTACAAATATATATCAACTTGACGGTATCCTCAATCTCCCTTCTATTTCCTTTCAATTCTATTTTGCTTTTTTTTATCACTATCTTTAATTCAATTCGCTACTTATCTGTATTTAAATTTGCTAATTACGTTTCATTTTGTTTGGAAAGGAGTTGTAATTTTATGCAATTCGAATTACTGAAATGTCCCCGAGGTTAGTGAGGAGATAATCGAGAATAATCCAACATCACAATTGTTAAGTAATGTTAGATCATTTAAATATGTTATTTAATTTCATATGTTGATAAGAAATTGGAATAATATTTGAACGAATATTATAAACACAAAATACAATCAAGATAACAAAATGGACATGGTCGCGAGATCGTGCCCATCAAACTTTATGTCGGGATATTAGTTCAGTTCTGGTTCTACTAATCATTCATCCTTAAGAGGGGCTGATAATGCACGCTATATCGAAAAGAACCTCAACTTCTTGAAGTTGGTATTATGTGGAAATTAAATGAATAGGGTACGTTATAAACGTTGTACGAAATAACTTTTTCGTCGCTTGATAGTAGTTCCAATTTATGAGGTTCATTACCAATAGGCTTCATGTTGCTTCTAGTTCAATATTAATAAAACCATCGACTTAAGCACATGGAAATTTAATACATATATAATTGATTTTTTTTATATTTATATCTCAGTTTTATATTGCACATAATGACCTTTATTTTTCCCGGTTTAGAACAGCATTTATATCTTAAAGTACTTGTAAAGTTTAATTTATTGTCATTTAGTTAGAGAGAGAAAAAAATAGTGTATTATATATTTAAAATAGTTGCATTATGATTTAACACATCAATAATTTTATTAATGTAGTAACCAAAAATTTCTAAACAACAGATAAGGAGCTAAAATAAAAAAAGGAATATATATATATATATAACAATATATAAAGAAAGAGAGAGAGAGAGATAATTGTATTTTTATGGAGTTTATGACAAGAGAAAGCCCTCTTTTTCTCACAGAACATCTACAAAAAGCAGCAATATAAAAACGAAATAAAGTAGTTCTGACTTCTTAAAAAAAGAAGCGTATTTCAACAAAGAAAAATCAAACAGAAAAAAAACTAATGTTTATTTTCAATACCATGAAGATTTTTGAAGCAATAGAATTTTTATTTTAAGCTTTTTCATCTTCAAGTCACTACATTATTCTCTTTTTTTTAGGAGATATAAAAATCCGATTATTATGTACCTAAAAGGTAAAAGGAAGTTGTAGTAATAGTGGTTCGCTTAAAATTCCATTTTTGCTTGGAATTATATTCTCCGAATAAGAAAGATGGAACAAATTCGATAGACTTTAATTTTATTATCCTCTTATCTCAGTTTCTTTTGAGAAAGATAAAATAATATAAAGTGCTCTTGGGGGAAAATTTTAAAAGAGTTGAGAGACTTTATATGTATATATATCTATTATATATAAGTCAACCAATGTTTCTGAGCATTAGAAAATATGATAGACTCTGTTATACTTATGTGAATCCACTGCAGTGCTAAATGGAACCATAAGAGTGTGTTAAATAAACCTTATATTCTTACATAATTAAAAACGAATGTAAGTTTCTTTCTTGCTTAGTAAATTTATCTTCTGAATTACTTTTCAGAATAAAAGTTGAATTTCTTAATTTTTGCTAAAATCTAATCATAATCGGAAGCTTTTTCTGGAGTTTTTATCAATCATTAAATATTTATATCAGAGGATTCGCTATGCAAATAAAGTTTTCCTTAATTTTCTGCTTTTGAAAAATAAAAGTAAACTTTTCATAAAAACGACTAAATATTATTCCTAATAATTATCTGTTATTCCAGCATTATTCTTTAGTGGCTTGTTTTTAAGAAGTTTTAGGGATTTAATTGCTATAATTAATTTCCTAAATGGTATCTTAATCAGAGTTTAAGGCACTGAAACTAAAGGATTCTTAAATAGTTTCCTATTTTATTTTATAGAAGGAGATATTAAATTTTAATGCAG
The DNA here is from genome assembly GCA_019974015.1 of Nephila pilipes. Taxonomy (NCBI): domain Eukaryota; kingdom Metazoa; phylum Arthropoda; class Arachnida; order Araneae; family Nephilidae; genus Nephila; species Nephila pilipes. Next base: position 1,264,551 of record BMAW01034015.1, read on the forward strand.
TTTTAAGTTCAGTTTTTGAATTAAAATGTTTTATAAAGCTAATTATAAAAAAAAATTAAATAGGAAAAACAGGCACACATTTACGAAAATAAGATAGGAAGCACAACATGTAGATAAGAATAGTTCACCAGGGGAAAAGAAATTTATTATGTTACATAAAATATATAAAAAGTTAAAAATCATATTAAATTTATCTAGTGTTGTCCAGATATTTTTAGGTGATGATTCTGGACCGATTTTGAAAGAATATTTTCATAAATTCTCTTGAAAAACCTGATAAGCCGAATAGAAATTCATAGGAACTCATTAATCAAGTACAGATAGCACTGCTATTTACCTTTCTTAAACATTAATAACTTATTAATAGCTTGATTTATTGTTTAATGGATTAATTTTCTATTTTTATTATAAATGATTGGTAGTGAAATACAACATTTTAAAAATAAATAGATTGTTGTAGCTGTTTCTGCATCTGACTTGTAAAATAGAAATGGTACAAAAGAATATTTTCCCGGTCACAGTTTTGTATAGAAGTTCGCAGAATGATAAAAAAAAGGCGAAAGCTGTGACTTCTTGTAAAAGATTGATTTTGTCTGCGGAATTGTGTTTATGAAAATAAATATCTAAGACACGAAGCTGCGAAGTGTTCTTTGAGTGGTCATCTCCTTCTGACAAGTAAATAATATTTATTTGAATTCGGTATTTTAGTTCGAGCAACATCTGACAGAACCCATCAATAGAATTTTTAATATGTTTTCCTTAAACCAAAGATAAAAAGTGGAAAATTTCAACACTTCAAGGCTTGTGAAGAATAAAATCGAACGTGAAAATATGAAACTTAAATGTTATACGAATGTTTGAAATAACAATGATTTATTGTCAAGCAAAAAAAAAAAAAAAAAAAAAAATAGATGCTCTTGTTGATAATCTTGAAATACCCTTGACTGGTTTTACAAAAGCATGTTGAAAAAGAACAAATATCACAGTAGATATTGAAATTTATTTCTAATAAATATCTTTATTAGTCAAATAGAGACTTCTAAGCCTTAAAAGAGGTATTAAGATAGAAGCTTTGATATTTAAATAAATATATACAAAATTCAAACTCTACTTTATTATATTTTTGTTTATTTCATTCTGAGGTAAATTTTGCTTCCAATGAAATGTATAACAAATAATGAGGTATGGTTAAATCTTAATTATGAAAGATTTATATATATATATACAAGGGTTGGACAAAAATATGGAAACACCTTTTAAAAAACATGTTTCTTTGCTTAATATGGTGTAGGAAACCCGTTGGCATCCAAAACAGCTTGCAGTCTTCTCGGAATGGATAAATACAGTTCCTGTATGTGTGCCAAGGGAATATTATACCATTCTTCCTGCAAAACGGTGGCAAGTTCAGATAACGATGTTGGCGGTGGATAACGAGAACGCACTTTCCGTTCCAATGTAGACCACAAAGGTTCGATAATATTCAGGTCTGGTGACTGTGGTGGCCAGGGGAGATGGGACAAATCCTCCTCGTGCTCAAAAAACCAGTCCTGGACAATGTGAGCTGTGTGAACAGGGGCTTTGTCGTCTTGGAAGACACCATCACCATCGGGGAACAAAGTTTGTACCATGGGATGAACTTGATCTGCCAAAATGTTCACATAAGTCTTGGCAGTCATGTGCCCTGACACAGTTATCATGGGGCCAGCAGAGAACCACGATATGGCTGCCCAAACTATAACAGAACCCCCGCCATGTTTCACTCTTGGCAACAAGCAGTCTGTATTATAGGCTTGAGATGGCGTTCTCCAGACGTAAACTCGGCCAGAAGTGGGAAACAATGTGAAAGAAGACTCGTCAGACCATATTACACGCTTCCACTGCCCTATAGTCCAGGCTTTATGACTTAAACACCACCTTTTCCTGTTACGGGCATTAGCATCACTGATGAGTGGCTTCTCAATTGCAGCACGGCCAGAAATTCCCTGTTTATGAAGCTCCCTTCTAATTGTTTTGGTACTCACAGGGTTCTGTAACACAACATTGATTTCAGCAGTAACTTTTGCAACTGTGGTCTTCTTATTTTCCGTCACAATTGCCCTTAATGATCGTCTGTCACGATCACTCAGCACACACTTTCGTCCGCGCTGTGATTTAGCAGATGATGTTTTTCCGCTTTTCAAATATGCGGAATAAATCTTCGATACAGTACCTCTTGAAACACTAAACACCTCGGCTACCTTGCTTACGGAAGCACCTACCATACGTGCTCCAACAATTTGCCCACGTTCGAAGTCTGTTAACTCTGACATAATGCAATGACCACCTCACATAACAGTACTCCGACAACAACTGAACTGTTTAGCACATTTACGAAGTTGTATAGGTGGCGTTAGTAGTCAAAAACGCCAGCGCCACCTACATATTTCATTAAAATCAATCTTTCTTTTCAAACATGCATTTTACAAGTTGTTTCCATATTTTTGTCCACCCCCTGTATATATA
>BMAW01034015.1:1267152-1385118 GCA_019974015.1 Nephila pilipes
ATATATATATATATATATATATATATATATATATATTGTTATATACTTTCAATAACCATAAGATGCACATTGTTATGTTATTTAATGAAGCTCGTAATTTATCTGTTAATTAATTTTCGAAACATTTTCCCATATTCTTTGGAGTGTTTGCATGATACTGTAGACATAAAGAGCATTCTTCAATAAAATATTTTTTTTAATATCTTAAATATACTTTAAATGATAAATTGCTTTATTAATGTTACATTTACCATACAGAAAAACTGAATCACTCTATCATTAAAGTAATGACACACATTATTACACTATCATTATAATATTGATTACTGGAATATAAATATTTATCTGATGCACAACATACCTCTAAAATGATTATATTTTTAAATAAATTTACGAGGTGGAAAGGACAAAAATACCTTTACTAGTTTTAACAGGTAGATCATACACTAGTTTTAACAGGTAGATCATACAATAGATCTTGTCTTCTTCTAAAATATTTATTTTATAAGTTAACATAAATTATTAACATATACAGTTTAGCAGCCGCTATAAATTTATATGCATATTTATTAAAATTTCTGAATAATTTAATTGCAGGAATAATTATGACGACCAATAAGGCAAAGACAATATTCACTAATCTTGAAATATAGAAACAAAAAAAAAGGAGAAAAATACCTCCAAAATAACCATTACATCCAACACATTTAAAATTGATCATCATTTTTCCAATACTTGTTTTAGAATAATTGAAATCAATCACGGGATAATAATCATTTCCTCGAACATTGCGTGTGTATGGAACAATACTTGAAGTTTCCTATGACAATTTCTCAGACTCATCCGTTAAAACGGCCGAATTCACAATGAATACGGGAGTGTTTGAATATTCGGCTTATAAATTGCTCTCTAGTTCAACAACATACATTCAAATAATTATCTTTCTTCAATTACCTAGCTCATATTTTGAGCCCTGTTGAGTTAATCTGGAATAATGAGTTCCAGAAATTGCACAGGGGTAGAACAAAAGTCGCTGTACTATTTTAGATATGATTAAATTTTGTGAAGATAAATTTTGTTTGTTTGCTAACCAAATTCGAAAATCAATTTGGATTTAATCATGAAAAAATATACAACTGAACAACATGTAAAATTATTCAGTTAATTATGCAAATGAAAGTCCGCTTCTTCTCACACAGTAAGGATATATACATCATTTCATTTAAGATGGCCTCATTCAAAGCATTTCACAATGGCTTTGGTTAAGCGTTTCATGACACTAAAGCTCTATAAAAGGTACTCTAATACAATTGGAAGACATCGCACGATTCGCATCCAACCCAAATTTGATCGTGTTGAGCAAAACATTGCTGAAAAATCGGGATTACCGACCCGAGGACATCCTAGAGAATATTGAATCTGAGCTTACGTTCCTGTGATCTCCCTATGCAATATTTTTTTTTCCTTTTAGAGACCTTAACGTTTAGGTCTTCATCAATAATCTTCTTTCAAGACCAATATCCGGCAAAAAACTGAAGATATGCAGCAAGAGATATAGAAAGGTATTTTGAAAAATGCGATGTAAAGAGCCCATTTCTGCACACTAGATAATGGGACTTATTTAAAAGATATTGTATTCTATACGTGGTTCAAAACACATTTTCAAATATTGTATAATATAAGATATATGTAAATAATTATATTATATAAGAAAACACTGAATCTATATTAATTTAAAATTAAAAAGTGACTTTCAGTTTATCCTGTAATACGCTTAAACTTATGAGTAGGCAAAAGTCTTGAAGGAGGTATAAACGCATCTTCGAGGAAACTAGGCGAAACTTCGACTTGACTGAAACACTTTTTTAATGATTATAATTTTAAATATAATGGTAACAATTTTCTATATTTTGATGTTTATACAGTTATTTACATAATTTGAGTGTATTAAACTTTAAAAAACTGCGTTACTATTTAAAATGGTTTATATAGGATTTATACAAGACTTTTCAAATACGAAATTTAATTTAGTGATAAGTTTTCAAATAAAAAAAACTTGAATGTTTTGGAAATAATTTAATCGCAAATATCAGATGCAGCAAAATCTCAGAAAGAGTATTAAGAGTCTAAGAAATCTGAGGACTTATTAAAGTTTAGTGGTGATCAAATAGCATTTGATGAAAAAAATTTGAAGAGCTGGAAAAATGAATGTTTTAAAAAATGAAAACGGAAGCCTAAAAAATATTTAATATCTGCTAGATAAAAGTTAATGATTTACTTACGTTATTATTGATACTGTGGTGGATATTTTTAGATGACTATTTGTTATATGTTGTAATTTGTGATTTGTACTATATCAGATAAATAAGATAATATATAACTTAATATGTATATATATAACTTCGGTTATAATAAGTATAATGATATACATAGTTTAGATTACAGTTATATTTTTAAAAATGATAGATTAAATTGTTATATATATTTAATAATTAGAGTTGCAAAAAACTTATAAACAGGTTTATAGCGAACAACTTAATATTAATTCCAAATTAATTTTCTGCATAACTAATAAAAGTGATTATTTACTTAAATGTAAAATCTGTGATTATAAATACAATGGTTAGTGTACATTGGTCATTAAATATTAAATTTGAAAAACTTCATCAATATTATAATAGTATTAAAAACTTTCTTTTTGGCATGAAGAGAGATTAAAATTTTAAGGGTTATTGTTATTATTGTAAACAAAATAGATAGTACTATTTTACTTATTGTTATGGAAGTCTGTAAATGTGTGGTTCTTAAATACAAAATTTTTGACTATAATAATGATAATAAAAATGTAATATTGCAGTATTAGATGCATTAATAAATCCTTTGATAAAATAAATTTAACACTATTCTTAAAAATCATAAAAATCAATTCCTTTTAGTGTTATTAGTATTAAAAAAAGCTTTTAAATTCAATAAAAATGTGGGATGATAATTTAATAATTATAATGATTGTAAAGATTCACAGAGCAAAATAGAATATAAATGAAAATATTATAACGAATATAAAAATAAAGAATATCTAAAAGTAATTACAGGTGGTCAAAGTATTTTTAATTACAAAAACCTTAGTGAGAGAGAGAGAGAGAGAATGAATAAAGGTGCAAGTTTCAGAGCTATAATTCCTAAAAATAATTTTTATATTAAAATAAAGTGACGTCATTGAAAATCTTTTAAATAGTTTGGCTATTAAATATTATTTATCCATTGAAGCGCTTAAAGAATATAAATATAGTATTTTTAATGAGGTGATTAAATTTTTGAATTTTAGGACAAAAGAGAGCTTTAGGTTTAGAGCTTGAAAAGGGCTTATAAAAAACCTTCAAAATGATTTAATTATTTGATATTTTGATAATATCCCTGGTAATTGTGCTATTATGTTAAAAAATTATGTTATTATCATTAATAAACATCTTTTTAATAATAATATTTTATCATGGTTACTAACACTGTTTGAGAAATAACCGACATAATGAAAGCTTTATATATAAGAATATATAAGAAATATATAGTAATATGAATATAGAAAAATTTCTCCATACATTTTTAACCTTCAAATCTCGTAAAGGGCTCACTAAATTTAGAACTAACTAATGGTTTCAGTATATACTTTACTAAAACTAGTAAAAAAATCTTTAAGAAATCTTCTAAAATATTATAGATGGTTTTGAAAAACTATTATTATTAAAATAATTATGATATTAATTACAAAAATATTTAGTCTGTTTATAATTATGACTTAGAAAATTTGTTTAATTTTATAGGAATAGGGAGTTTAATTGATGTTAAAAGGGTTAAATAAAAATAATCGTCCCATATTTTAAAGAGAAATTAAAAATTTTTAATAATTTTTTTAAAAAAGATAATTACATTTTTATAATGATCAAAATATAAGCAAATTAAAGTTATACTACAGGGTAGACCAATTATTAATAGTCTTGCAATATTTTTTTACATTTTTATGAATACATTTTACAGTCAATAATAAATTCATTTTACTTTGGTATATATAAGACCTTATTCTTTATCAAAATAACTTCGACTTAGAACCTATACCAGATTTATCATTTTATCCTTATTATTTAAATTTGAAATTTAAAATTGTATAAATTTTTCTAAAATAGATTTCTTAGATATTAACTTAAAATGGTGAATAATAGGATTATTAATAGTACTTATACAAGAGAGGCAATTACTTTTTCTAAATAACTAATGTTTCTTTCTTTGATAGCAATTTTACTTAAAATATTTGTTGCATTTTAAATTTGTTCGGAATCTATGTAGACTATATAAATATCTGACCAAGTATTTTGTCCCATTCTAGCTCATTATAAAATTAAATTCAAACATTGAAAATTAAAGTAATTGAACATTCTTATATTGATGGAAAACACAGTTCAAAAAAAATTAATACAATGTAATAAAAACTAAAACAAGTTGTGACGAGCCACTCTAATCATATGCTAATGCTTATTTTTTTTTTTGTTTCTTGAAGAACACCTACTGCATTTTTACTATGTACATAGTTGTAACAATGTGCAAATGCGATTCGTAATCATATAGAAAACAAAATACTCAGTACATAAATGGAACTGATAGTTACATTAAACTCTGGCCAAAAGTAGGAGCAAAGCTGAATCGAGATCAGGTGATTTACGTCGACGAACTTGTGAATGTATTTGAAAAAATCCGGAAACGAACGATTCACTAGGTGCCGGATTAAAGAGTGCTTACCAATGGCTGATCCAGAAAAAATCGACAGTGGAGCCACAAAATCGACAGAAAAGCTGGAAAGTGGTTTTTATTTTTCGTTAAAAATTTCATTAAACTTAATTGTGTTTATTTTGCTTATTGTCCATGATTACTCTGTCTTTAAGCTAAAAATAAGCTATATATTAACTCAAGACTCAAATTCTAACTGAAAACTAAAAACTTATAATATGATAGATAGTTCGGTCTTGTGCTTGGATATAATAAATAATTTAAAACAAAACAGTAAGTATATAATTTTTAATTTGGTAGGGATTTCCTGTTCAGATACGTTATTTTATCTGTGCGGGAACTTATAATCTTCGAGGGGGGATGCCCGTGTCCAATTAATGGATCCGTCACTGATGCTTAACGTCTGTATAATTACAGTATATAATTTGTGATATACAGATGTATTCGATTATACGAGTATGTACTATAAACAAAAATAGAACCTGAAATTATTGAATATTTAGTAGTCACAAGTCACCTATATCGAAAGTCAAGAAGAGGGATTATTCTTAATTGGTTTTTTTCCATCTACATGATGATAATCATTGGTAAAATTTACTTCTTTTAATTTATTTTTTATTTGATAGAAATAAATTATAGGTACTTCTCTATTTATTACTTATGAGCATCAGAAATTATTTCAAGCCCCTGCTTTATTAAAACACTAAATAATTCGATCAAAAGTGAAAAAGTTAAATCTTAAGAAATCCTGTATATTTTCAGCAGGAATTAAAAGAGTAGTTAGTGATATGAATTTTAATCAAAATTTTTCAAATCAAAACAGTGATGGTTCTGAATTACTTCACAATCTTACGCCCGAAAAGGCAAATTTAAATCAGAAATTAATTCAAGTTGTAGCCTGGATATTTATAGGCCCATGTAAACTTTAGAAATTGTAACTCTTTCCAACCTTATGAATGAACTTGCCTAATCAACTAATTAATAAAATTCATCATTGCACATTAAGAGGGGAAATATTGAATCATAAATTGAATGGAGCTTGTTGTAAATAACATTCATCTCCATACGATTTAAATTATTCTATGGAATGGAATGGCTTTAAATTAAAATTTCAGCCAATATCGACGTCAGCAGTTCAATTTTAGTTGTTTGAGATGCAGGAGAAATGTCTGGAAATGGTAATCTATCAGATCTCCTGATATAATCGTGATTGAAGCGCGGAAATTAGTGCTTTTTGAAGCATCTTTGATCTGGGAGTGTCCCTATGCAATATAAAATATTGAATGGAACATAAGAAAGATCCGCGCAGCAGTGAAAGGGTCCATCAACTGATACGAAAATATTTGCTTAAAAATTATAAATCTGTTCGTCTCTGTCTGAAAGTTGGAGGTATTTCTATATTTTTACTTCTGCGGAGTTTTAGACAAAATTTAATGATTTTTAATTATTTATTAATGTCACACAAAAAGAAATATGAGGACTATTGATGACGAGTCTCATAGTTTAGAACATCGGTCAAGTGAAGAGGACGATACCTGAGTTGGTATCCCCTTTCAAACTTTCACACTATCCCAACGAGATGACTTGGAGCCTCCTCAGATTTAATGTGCATCAACTAAGCTATACACTGGATCTTTGTGTTATAAGGACTCGCACCCATGACTCAACGGAAACAATGCCGAATGTAAATTCATCACTATGAATACTAGGCTACTGAGACCACTCTGGTGAAAAATAATGCATATTTGGAGGGGCATTTTGAGAGGCTGTTTGAAAAATATAGGCTCATACAAAATGAATTATCCTATTTCCGACTAAATATTTTCAAAAATAAACGACACAGAATGATAAGTAATAAATGAATATAAAGGAAAATGTGGAAGTTTCATACTGAGAAAAATAAATGAATTTTCATACTGATAACTCGTGTATTCTTCGTGACACTATTTCTCGAAAACTGTTGAAAAAGCTTTCATGAAGCTATCTCAGAGTTGGATTGATTACAGTGTGTTAAATAACTTAATGCTACACAGCTGGCCACTTAAGTAATCCAATATGGTCCCATGCAATTTCTTCCTTTGGAGGTTTGTAAAAGGTAATGTATATGCGCCACCAATACCCACAAGTTTATGTGAACTAAAGCAACGAATTTCTGGTGCTGTACAGTCAATTATCACGTGTGGATTCCAGGTATCATTTTGCACACAATGTTTGTATGTTAAAATTGTGTAAAATTTATCACAGGGATTCTTTGTCGATTCCGATAGTCTCAGCAATCTCACGAATACTTAATCGGTTGTCAGATCGAACCAGATACCGAAATTTTCGGCATTGTCATCCGTTTCTGACATGGAAGGGTGATTCTGACGTGAATCATCTTCAACGTCTTCACGACCTTCTTAAAAACACTTTAACCACTCAGAAACACGTGAACACGATAAACATTCTTTGCCATAAACTTCTTTAAATAAATTGTAAGTTTCGATAGCGGTTTTTCCAAGTTTCATACAAGTCAAATTTCACAAAAATTCGTTGTTCTACTTTTACACTTATCATTTTTGGGGCGAAACGAAACATAACTCTAATATGAACGAAGAATACAGTTATACGGATTTGTTTATAAAAGAGATAGACACTGCATTCGAAAGAGAAGGCTTCAAGCTAAATAGCTGTCGGTCACTAGAGTTTGGCGCATGCTTACCTATTCTGAAGCAGCGTTACTATCGTTATTAAAAAGCCTTCTCTCGAAGTCAAGCAATGTGTGTTAAAAGAGTTTTTGTATTGTTTTTATGAGAAATGGAATTTTATGGAAGGAACATGGATTTCAAGTGCTAAATTTAAATTTCTAATTTTTATTTAAGTTACACCATGAAAAATTATCAAACACTCAATACAAATTTATTTCATTAAGAATAAAAATAGTTACAAACCCAACAAATTGCTAAATATGCTTGAGAACTTATAATACACGGAACTATAAGTTTTTAAATAAAGAAGTGTTTTAAATGCAATAATGGTGTTTTTTAAAAATTTATTTTGCATAAGTTTTGTGTAATAGTTGTTACATCTTTTCATGTCTCTTTGAAAAGAACATTTTGATAGAATTTAAAGTGATGAATTTGTAGTCAGCATTACTTTTTGAATACTAAAGATTAAACAAAGAAAAAAATACTGAAATTAATATTTGAAAGAAATAAAATAACTAAATCCCATAAAATTTCGAAAGTATTAACAGTTTTAAAAAAAAATTTACAATTATTGAATAATGCAATGATTAATGAATAGTTGTAAATAAAATTAATTGTGAAGGAAGAATTATCAGTATCTCTATTTGTATGCCACGAAAATTAAATACATTTATTACGTGCAAAGCCACATACTTGTTCCGCTGTAGCACATTTAATATATATTCAGTAACAAAAATCATTTAGCAAAACTTTTAGTGTCTTTTAAGCTTATTGAATTTTCCTTATTCGTATTTAACCATTTGTTGTTTTGAAAAAGGGCGTCAACAAAAAGCATGGACATGGACAAAGTACACATAACTTTAGGTTCGAAAGATTAACATTACACTGAATTATGGTTATAATAATTACATTTAGTTTATTTAAGTTATATTTACATTCATAAGACATATTTAATTTAATATTTTAACGTCAGACTTTATTTTAACATCCGAATCGAATATTATTGTCTACTTTAATAACTTACCTTTAGTTCTTATTTTAATATTTAATTTAATAGTTGACTTTTAAGGCAAAATCGTCTATTTTTAAACTTTTTGTTATTAACTCCGGCAACGTTTTTGTACTTCAGAATATTTTGCTTGTGAAAACAGAAATGCATTAGAAATATGAAGAAGGCATTTTTTGTCTTGATAGTAATTGCTTCTGGTGAGCCTGGTCTCGGAAGTACACTTATTTTACACTAATTAATATTTATTTCGAATAATTCTTTTTTTTTTGTCGAGAACTTAACTGAAAAAAAGAAAATAAAAAGAAACATTAGCGCAATTTAAAATGAAATTAGCAAAGCCAATTTCAATTTTTTTTTCTATTATTCTTTGTTTTTTAAAATTCTACTGAACAAATTATTTATGCAATATATATTATGTTTTTTTAAAAATTTAAGCATAATTCCAATAAATTAAAAGAATAAAATATAGATTTTTATACATATATTGCTTTCTGGTTTCAAATATGTCATTTGCACTAAATTAATCAACAAAATACCGTTCGCAATGAAATGGATTATGGAATACTTCCAAGGATTTTCCAATGTATATATATGTTTTTTAATGTATGCTACCCATCACAGAAAGTGAAAATGTCATTGATAGAATACTTTTCTGATGTATAAATATATAAATTCTTGGTTCCTTTTCGCACCATATTTATTTTCTTCTATATTTTTAATTTAATATATTAATGTATTCTGTTTCTTCTCATTATGTTGTCTTTTATCTATTCTAAAGAGTAATTATAAATAAGAGTATATTACAATAACTGAGATCATTTTGTACCGTGTGATTTTTGGGGTGTATCAATTGGTGAGATTCATCCGGCCTGGGAATTGAATTGATTTATAAGCATTTATTATAGTATATGTTGCATGAAGACTCAGTATTGCTAAAAATATATAATATTAAACATAATAACAACCAATCAACAAGAGTTCTAAAAACACTTTTTGTAAGACATTGTAAAGTAGATATACATTTGACAAGACAATTAACATTAAAAGTAGCACATTTTATGTTTAGAATATCATAGTGCCTGTTAGTTTTGATAAACTTAAATAGTTAATCTTACTGAAATACTAGGTTATATGATCACTTTTGCACTATAAATGTCACATACAGGAAATGAAGAAGCCGTAAATATAACTTTATCAGAAAAATGCGAAGTCCTTATTACGTGTACCTTTTCATTGTAAATGTTATATTATGTTTAGAACTATTCAAATATTAAAAGGCTTAAAGTTTTCTTTATCATATGAAAAATTATTTATATATAAGGAATACTATTATTTATTTACACTACTAATTTTCCTTTCAAGTGCAGCATTTTGGTACTGAATTAATCATATTTAGCAGAATACGTAAGACTTCAGGTGCATGAAGTTATAATTTCTTCAGTGCTTGATAGAGGATTTATTCTACACATCCAAAATCAGAATATAGACCCAGACGCATTGCTTATCTCCTTCACTCTATCAATCTCTCAAATTAGAAAATCACGTGACAAAAATTAAGTTACTGTTCCCATTGTGAAAGTAATTTGTTCTGAATTAGAAGACAATACAGTTTAATTCCAAGCTGAATTACCGTTGTAAGAAACCTAGATAATCGTGACGATTTGGAAAGGGTCTATCATAATGCACTTTACTGAAGTTGGCAATCAAGCCATGATCGTAAACCAGAAAAAAACCCTTGTTTCTTTCCAATCAAATGTTTGTTTTTCATTATACTTATATTGAATCCTTATTTTGTGAACAAGCAAATTCTTTATTTTGGGAAGTAGCTCTCACGAATTGGATTTGAAAATAAAAAGTATAATTACGACTCAATCATTTTTGTATCTACGTTTGAGGATTTATTTAGTGAAAAGCTGGAACTTATCAATAGAGCATTTATCATTTGTTCTTGGTTATTTTAGTCTGGAATTAATTTGGCTTTAAATTAACTTCACATTATACGAGGACTCTTAGTAATTCATTGGTTGTATGGTTTTATGGAATATAGAGCAACACAAAAGTTATTCTTCTCACTACCAGAAATCTACCTCTTAATTTTGAGCAACAATCTAGTGACGAACTTTATACTTGTGCTTGTACCTCACTCAATTGATATCTTATGTGCGAGATTTTGAGCTATATTTTTACTATACGAGTATTCTTTATGATTCATCACCAAAGATCTTAAATTTAATGTCTGGATAGAGAAACAAGAAATATTCATTTAAAGGTTTCTAGCCATAAAATTCGCCACCATAACTACTACTGTGATATTGCGGATTTACTTATTATTCAAAGAAGATTCTCTTGGATGCGTAGTGTTTGTAGTTCAGTGAGAGTGACCCGCATACAGCACCTGCCATGATGTATTTGTTTCTAGTCTGAAGCATTTCGCAAAATGATCAGTCCAGTCGAATAACTGATGAAAAATAAAGTAAAATTTACAGAATTAAATTAAAATAATTTTTTTATATGACCATTTCTGGAAGATTCGAGTCTCATTGTAGTGTATAAGAAACATATGTGCCACACTTGTTATATATGGCTTTGATATTTCTTAGACACGATTGGTAAAATAATTCTCCTTTTTTTCTCCTTGTTATATTAATAAAATTTGGATTTCTTTCCAACAAATATTTCAAATGTTTCTGTTGAATTAATTTTAGCTAGGGGAAACTTAGCTTGAATTAATTTTTTTTGCTTAGATTTGAGTTAAAAAAATAAAATAAGTTCATTTGTAAAGTTGTCAAATTAGTAATAATCAAAAAGTAACTATATAGAGAATATTTAATTTCTTAAATTAAAATACTGCTAGAAAAAATCTCCTATTTCTTGAGTGTACGGGTGAAAACAGTTCAAGGAAGTTCCTATAAGAATTATAATGGAATATTATGCTTTATTCACAAATATTCAGACCAGGACAGGTTACCAAAACTTTGACAAATTAACTATACAATCAGGAAACAATGAAACTGTACAGATTAGCGACACAACAGGAATAAAGGCAGCACCTGCGCAGATCAGCAACACAGATGCAAAACAGCGCTTGTAATAACAATCTCAGTACATTAGATAATGTTCAACTTACCAGCTTCCCAGTTGGCCTCACGAACAAATCTAAGTACTAGTTTGCACTTCAAACACAGATTACGACAGATACACGCCGCTCTCCAACATATTCCAGGAAGATTTCTGTTAGATTCGCTAAGACTTCGTATCTCTTCTTATTTATAACTGTTCCGACCAGGTGTAATTCCGACAGCTTCCAGTAGTTCCAACAGATTTCCCGGCAGATTTGTTCAGCCATAATAGAGTTATCTACAAAATTCTAGCATTTTCGAAAAACATCAATTTGTCACTAAAGTTGCCATGTATCTCTATAAGTTGCTAAAATCATCGTCAGAATTCAGGGGTCATTCCTCGGACTTTCCTTGGCTGATCGACGAAATCTGTGTAAAAGTATCTTTGCCCTTGTAAGAGTAACGTTGCAGGGTAGCATCAAAGCGGGATCGTAACGATACTATTTTTAAAGCACACTTGAATTATTTTTTTTAAGTATTAATTTAAAATATTATCGAAGATATGATATTTTTCTCTTTATAGTGCAAAGAAATACAGGAACGAAATGTTTAAAAAAGTCGTCATTAAATTATAGTCCAATGATTATTATTCTTTTATTTTTAGTTAAATATTTAATAAATAAACAAAATTAAATCGAAGAGTCCTACTTAATTCTATTTTTTAGAAAAGTTGTAATTTTAATAGATAAGAAGTTGATTACATAATTTATGGGAAGAATATTGACTGTCGATTATTATTTGAATGCAGTAAAAAGATCTTTCTCGAGTATAAAAACTATCTTAAGTTAATAAATTGTATACTTTTTCCATATTATAACTCTTGAAAGATTTTATCGGTAAATTATGGCTCCAAAGAACTGATAGATTGTTTTCCGATTTTTATCGGTGATTAGTATCCTGTCTTTTCGAGAAATTTGATACGGAATTTTTATTTATTTATTCCGAACCAAAAAATTCCTTATTTTTATGAAACTTTTGTATGCATCAGTTATCTATCATGCATTAAATAATATTGAGTGAGCTCCGTTTCTCATTTCAACAACGATTACGTGAACTCAATAATTCTTAATAATTGAATTTAAATCGATTCAAAAGTGCTAATATATTATAAAGAATAAATTTTTCATAGTTTAATGGATTGCAATTTATTTCTAAGAATTTAAAAGCCAAAACCGATTTTAAATATCCATTTCTTTTGAGTTCATGTGTATAGTATTAATCTCTATTAGATATTCAGGATTTTGTGTGGAGCATTTATTTTGTTTCCAATATATGGAATTATTGACACTGCTGATGATATGTTTAAGACAAAAAATATTTTGTAAGAGATGTCATTTTCTAATATAACTGAATATTGTTTGTTTTTACTTTTACTCTTCCAAAAAAATTAAATCTTTAAGATGAAATTAAAACTGAGCGAGGAAATCTTGATTTCAAAGCTGTGTTCGATTTAACAGGCAATATTCTTTATAACTGCCAAGAAGATAACTTAGGGCTGTCTTTGCCTAATGTCAAAGAATCTGATCGAAACTCTAAATACATATCTAGACAAAAGATTATTACAATTTTCATATAAGTTTGTCTTGTTGTAATACATACATTAGTTTATAATGCAGTATTCTTAAAATTTAGGACTATTCATTATATACACTATTTTTCGCGTGAATACTGAAAGAGCAAAGGTTATTAAGCGTTACAGTATAGGTAAGGAAGCGTGGGATACTATTTAAATGAGAAAAAGAAAGGTTTATAAGGATAGAGTATTATAAAATATGATGTTCTCTAAAATATAGCGAAAGAATATAAAACTCACGGTCAAACAGAAAAAAGTTCTATAAATTCGGATCCTATTCTTTGAAATTATTTGAGGACAGCCTTAAGAAAAGACATTATCACCTAAAGCGGCTTTCAAGCTAACCGAAATAAATATAAGAAAGATACATGTGTTTTTTCACGTAAATAATTTTTAAAATTAACTGGAAAAAACATCGTTCTTAGATTATATATAACCAATAATTTCCTGCATTGATAATGTTATTAATTTAGACCTCATTTATCAACAAAATTATAAAACTAATACGAATCACTGTTCTTCTAAAAGAAAAAAAAAATGCGAAATTAGTTTTAAATGATGCATCAAAATTAATCCAACTTTCTTGTGAAACAAAGTTAATCCAAAACTAAGTCTTTCCAGCCATTACTCTGAATCTTGTCTTGCAAAAAAAAATGTTATGTTAAATACAGTTATCAATTTCTTCAAGTTTTTCTATCCACTTTTCTCAAGTGCTGCTAAATCTCATTACAGTAACTAAAATTAGAACTAATCAAGGGGGAAAAACTACATTTCAAAACTCATTAGGTAATAATATAGTTGTAACATAATTTCTAGAGAAAGTTCATATTTATTTAAAATTATTACATTGGGAAAAATGGCAAAAATTAGATTTAAAATTTCAATCTAAGTTTTGTTCACGAAAAGAAAAGCATAATATTACCAAAGATTATTATTATTTTATTGCATTTTAAAAATATTCATGAGTAATTATAGAGAGAAATTAAACATAATATAAGAATTTCTTAAAACTCTTTTAAATTAAATTTAAGACTAAATCTTCTTGTAGTGCAATAATTCCTTTAAGATATATAGCTTTTATTATGTATGAGAAATTTCTATTATTATTCCGTTCTAGAACATTGATTGAGTGTAATGCGCTTAATTTATCTTTCTTCATTCTAATTTGAAAATAAATGTCTTTTAATTTCAAACGTGAATTTCCAAGTACTATTATAATTTTTTGAAACTGCTTTTCGTTTCTTCTACTTTTATTGCTTAAATTTAGTTTTTTAGTTTTTTAGTTTAGTAATTTTTTAGCTTAAATTTTCCTAATATTTTTCATTAAATTTTCACTTAATTTCATTCCCTTTATATATATATATATATATATATATATATATAAATAAATAAATATTGCAGAAGTAATTTTTGCTACTTTTTCCAATTTTGAGAGGTTTTTTACACTATTTTTAGTTCTCGGCAATGCTAAAAATGTTGATTATGAGCTATACATATTTTAAAATATTAATAATCTGTCTAACAGGATAAGTTGAGACTAATTTTTATAGAATTCAATTGCATTAAAAATAAATAACAAAATTCATTATTTTCCCATTTGAATTTTTCCCATATTTATTTCAGCATTTGATGGTTCGGCACACCTGTAACTAATCCCGCACTGATCGAGATGTTTATCTTTGGATTTTCTCCGGTGGATTCGGGAGTTTGTTGATGTTGATTGACAGATCCCGACACTGCACTTCTCTCATTTTCGCCTAATTTTATTGTAAGAATCAGTTTTCCTTTCAGTACAACTCTGTCAGGTTACACAACTCTTTTGTACAAATTAAAACTGTGTCCGCGTAGTGTACAGAAAAACGTTTTTGAAGCTCAACAGTTGTCCTTTTAGTACTAATAAAACTAGCAATGTTAAACTTGTGACAAGAGTAGCTCATCAGAACTTATTTTAATAATCATTGTTCAGTATCATTTTTTTGTACTGTGTTTTAAATCAATACTAAGATATTCAATTAATTTAATGTTTAATTTAATTTTGCAGTCACTACAATGAAAAGAAGCAAAATTTAAATGATGTGTTTAATCATTTAAATTTTTATCTGGATTGACTTACTTTTGGTACTCCCATTAAAACCATTATGACATTTGATAACCCAACGAAATCGCTTATTTGGTGAGACTGTGTGGTTTTGCTTTCGGTTTCAGTTCTTAATCCTCCTTAAGAATTCTTGTTTGATATGTTAGCAGTTAAATAGATTACAAAGCTAAAATATTAAATATTCTTAAGGTTTACCCATCTGAAATAAATTATACTTTATAATGTCATTAGGCTTTCTTTCCAATTTTTCAACTAATTGCTTATTACGTAATTCGTATCGCTTTCTCAGCAAAAGGAATTGAAAGTGGAAAGTTCATTCAAACACAATTCAAGAGATTTATTTTCTCAAATTATTTTAATATTATACCGTTGCTAGTGAATGCCTTTCGTTCACAATTTAGATTCCATTGTTTTGTCACTGATAATTACAGTTCAGCGAAAAATCAAATAAACAGACGAATAAAGTTTTAACTGAATATTTAATAAAACAGTTTGCATTCACTGTGTTTACTATGTCTGTTGAAGCAACCCTCTCCCATCATCTACAAAAGAATATTAAGAGATTTTATTAAGCTGACCACTGTTGCAGGTAGAGCCGAGTCAGGTTCGAGTGATTCAGTCTCATCTATAATAACTATAATCCACTTTCTATTACTACTCTTCCACCAGCTTTCTAATAATTTTCTGTATATTTAACGTCTCTTATAATCTTTTTCATTACGCCTCAATTTATGCATGAACTTTGCTTTGCGTAATTGGAAGTAGAGTTATTTGAATTAAATAGGATCCAGAAAATTTCCATATGCACACGTGAAGGAAAGTAAGCTTCATTATATCGTATTATGCTATTTAGTTGTGGAGATATTTAAAAACAACTATGGTGATTCAACTATGGAATTCATCTGGAATGGATTAAAAAATAAATGAGGAAGGCACTCGTCTACCTAAGAAATATATTCCGTCGTAGAAGATATCTACGACGCTCCGACAAATATTGAATAAAATTGTGAAAAACCTAATTGAATATTTGTCTTGAAAGGCTGTCAGACTCAATGAGACCATGTGCTCTACTCCGAATTTTGAAAGTAAGCTTACGCTTAATAAGAGAATAAGGTTAGGCTTGTGAAACTTACATGCATATTTAGTTTACGTTCGAAATATTTCTATTTTGTTTATATACTATTAAATAAATATGTTGGGGAAGTTCGAATGCTTCCCGAATTCTATTTACCGGTTAAAATACGTTTAGATCTAGAAATATACCGATGACAAATTTTTAGTTGAGGAACGCGCTTCTTTCGCTGAGCAAAAAAGAAGAGGTGTTTCGGTAATTGGAATATATTGATGCGTGAAAGTTATGAAAATATGCTTACGATTAAAGATCAGAGTTCACCGCTGTTATATCGCGAAGAATTTGTTTAATCTAATAAGAAAAATATTTTGAAAATGAAAAACGATAATATGTAAGCAATAATTTACAGGTTTTTTTTTTTTTTAAAAAAAAAGATTAAATTAAAAAAAATTAAATTTTTAATTACAGGTGTACATATATATGCTTGAGTTTCTGATAGGTAAGAGAGGATTTACTTTTCGCTTAGTATTTAATTATTGAAATTTTAATTGGTAATGTGCCATTTATCTCAACAAAAATATGCCCGTTTCTAACATTCCAAACATAAAAAAATAGTTAAAAGAAAATAGATAAAAAGCTTTTGATATTCCTATACGTTTTAGTAATGTATGAGTCATTATGCTGTAATTTACAATAGATTTTTAATTATTTCAGAATTATTATGAATCAAAGTGTTCATTTAACTACGTAAGGCACACGCAAATTTAGAACTTAAAAAACTAAATTACAGCAGTATTAAAAAAAACTCGGCAAGATATAAAATTAACCAAAAATCAAATTAAAAGTATTATTCTAAGCTAAAAATAAACACAAAATATATTAATGAAAATAAGCCAACAATTTACTTAATACTGCTATACATAATAATATTAATGCAATACAGATGTAAGCCATTAATTAAAAATTACAATCGATTTAAAACATAACAACATAGCAATTTATGAAATTATATTTATCGAAAGCAAACAATAGAAAATAGTAAGCTGATAATTAAGAGGCATGGCTTTTTTTTTATAATGAATTGTACTGCTATTAATAACTATTGGCTTTTAACCAGATACATTTTGTTATAGTATAAGCAGATTTCCTCATTTTTCAGACATTTTTAAATGTACTTTGTAGAGATAAATCCGCAGATATACTAGCACTTATTCAATTTATATATAGGAGACGAATAATATATATCATTCATCTAATTTTTATGCAATTTTGCTTTTTGTTCGCAATATTTATTAAAACTTAGTATAAAATCATTGGATTTATCGAAGCTATTGAAAATGGGCTAAGTTCTACATTTATCATACTCAAATTCTAAAATTTACGTATGCGATAACTTTTTCATTTTTTTGTTGCAGAAATAATTTTCTCTATTATTTATATTCAAAGATATTTAGTATAATATGAAGCCTAATTTCAGTTTAATTTTTTAGAATTGTATAATGTATAAAAGAAGACCATAAGTTTTTGCGTGAAATGTAGATTAATAACTTAAAGTTTAATAGAAATAATGAAAAAAATATACATTCTTTTCTTTTTAAAACCAGTAATTGTTTTATAGGTTTAATAAATTCTGAATATAAATCACGGTGCTAATTTAACAAATCGACGTACGCATGTCTCTTAGATGGTTTAATATATCAATGATAATATATATTATTTAGCTTAAAATGAATTTCATCGTACACTAAAATTATACATGAAACAAGAAAATATTCGAACCTTAGAAAAAGTTAACTATCATCAATTTTTACCCATCAAATCAAAATACATAAATTATCTTACGTTGGAAAAGAAGTGCAGTTACAAAATGAACAAGATTATTAAATTCTGAATTTATGTAAGTATTTAATTTTTATGAAATCTGATTATTGTGATGTATATTATTATATATGCACCAGTAAATAAGAATTTATGAAAGATTGAAGATTTCATGCAGTGAAAATTAATTTATTGATCGAAAAATTAATATTGTACTTTTAAATAAATAAAATATTTAAAATGCATAATGCATTTCTACTATATATATTTACAAATAACGGGGTTTTTAGTTTCGTATTAATATAATTTATTTAAACCTTTTAAAATTATTTTTTAACTGAAGAAAACATCATCAAAATTCTAAAAAAGAAGAAAGTATTTTTAGATAATTTTTTACAGATTTTCTCATGGAAGAAACCTCTCCCGTTGTTTTTAATGTTTTATCTAAACGAAAACATTTCTAAATCTTAAGTAAGGTTTTTAACTGACTTCATGAAAGAAAAACACTGTTCTTCAATTTTTTTAACATTATTTATTTATAGTTCCTAGAAAATGTACTAAATCTTGTGATAATTTTTTTAAATTTCCAAAAAAAGATAGAAGTATTTTTAGATTGTTTTCTGTGAATGTTGCGGCAGTAAAAGTTCTTTATTTATAGTTTGTACCGATCTTAAAAACATTAACTCCGAAACTTAAATAAAGATTTTGAATGGTCGCTAAGAATATAACGAAGTATGTACCAACAAAATTTATCAAATAAAAAATAAGTTAGAGTATTTATTTTCACTTCCATAAAGAGTTTTCAAACAATATAATATTTATTTATTTTTAGTATTTCATCTTCATGTCACTGAATTATTCTCTTTCACGAAAGAGTTCTGAAAATCCGATTAGGTTAGACGAAAAAAGGAAGGGGGGAAAAGAGTTGTAGTAAAAACTTATATAATTCCATTTTTACCTTGAGTAATATTTTTTAAGAAAGAAAAATAAAACAAAATTTGATGGAGATTAATTTTACTATTATTTTATTTTACTCTATTTTTAGATAGAAAGGATTACATAAAGCCTTTCAGGGGAACTGAAATTCTAAAACTCGTGATGAGATGTAAGAATATTAAACCTATATTTGTTAAAAGTTGTGCAAACTTTGTTCTTTCCCTTCCTCCTTATACATGATTATTATTATTAATATGCAGAATTAATGTTAGAATATTTAAAAGTTTTAGTATTAATCCAGTAATCGAGCCTAAGTAGTAGAAATAACAGTTTTTGCAAGTATTCATGGAAAATGACATGAAGATTAAGAGTAAACCACATGAAAACAATTTATGTCTTTTCAAATTTTCCTGTAGTTGTTTTTATTGTTATTTTTAATCGTTTTCCTACTATTATACGTTATATATATATAGGACATGTTTAAAGTAAAACGCAATAGTGTTCATTGATCCATTTGTATATGGTTCATTTGCAACAGAGGAAAGCGTTGATGGTCAAACTTTTGCTCCATTAATGTGAGAAAACATCTTATTACTGGTCTCGCCCTTCATCTTAAATCTTATTCTAATTACAAGACCGAAATTTTAACGTAAGTTCAAGCACATACAAAATATATAATTAAACTAGTCAATTATCTTCTAAAATATTATTTTATTAGCCCTCTAATAAGAGGTATGCTCTCGAAAAATTTAATGTTTCTATCTGCGATTATTAGTTAAGAACTTCTTTAATCTATTAAAGAATACTCTTATACCGGAATACGTTGCGAGTACCTCTTTCAAGTATTCAGTATCTCTGACAGCGTTGAGTTCTAATCTCATCAAATCACACCGGAAAACTTCCACTCACATCACACTAACGCCCTTTTCTATAACAGTAACCTTATTAATCTTTTCAATTTTCTGTCGCTTTTATCCGATTTGATTACGATGTGGGAATATTAAATAACGAGACTGACGCCGCTACAGAAGAAGTTTGCGTTAACCGAACGCCAGCGACCGACAGCTGTTGAGTATGCCTTCTTTTTCGAATGCAATGCATCTCCCTTCTGTAAACAAATCCATATAGTCGTACCTTTTGTTAGCATTAGTTATTATTTTTTTGTTTCGCCGGAAAAATGATAAGTATAACAATAGAGCAATTAATTGTTATAAAATTTCATGTGAAGCTTGGAAAAAACGCAACTGACACTTATACTTTATTGAAAGAAATTTATGGGAATGAATGTTAATCGCATGCACAAGCTTTTGAGTGGTTTATACGTTATCAAGAAGGCCGAGAAGATATTGAAGATGATTCACGCCTGGGTTTCGCTTCTGCGTCAAAAACGGAGGACAATATAGAAAAAATTTGTAATCTGGTTCGATCTGACCGTCGGTTAAGAATTTGTGCGATTTCTGAGACTATAGGAATCGAATAAGAATCCGTACGGCAAATTTTACACAATCATTTTTACAAACGCAAAGTGTGTGTCAAAAAGGCACCTGAAAGTCTCATGTTTGAACAACAAGAACTTTACAAAAATATTTGTACCGACACTTTGATTGCCATTGAAAATTACCCAAACTGATCGGAAAAGATAATGACGTGTAACGAAGTGTGGGATTTTACTTATGATCCTGAAACAAATACCAATCCATACACTGGAAGATCCCATATTCACCGAAAGCCATAACAGTTCGAATAAGCAAACAAAAATTCAAAACAAATGGTGACAGTTTTTTTTCGATATTCATGGGATTGTGTATCTTCACTGGGGCCAGAAGGTCAAACTATTAATCAACATAACTACCTTCCCGCAATTGTTAAACTACGTGAAAGAATAAGGGGGAAAAGACCCGATTTGTGGAACGGCAAGTCATTCTGTATTGTCTGTCAAAAGGTTTCAAACCAAGAACAGCATGTCAGTGTTAGACCTCCCACCTTATTCGGCGGATCTTCCGCCGTGCCACTTTTATCCGTTTCCAAAGGTGAAATCTGTATTAAAAAGAACAAGACTTGATTCCGATGAAGCTGTGAGAGAGAAAGTGCACGCGTCCTGAAGAAGCTGAGAAAAGAAGACTTTCAGTACTGTTTTGAAGAATGGAAGATTTCCATGCAGTGTTGAATGGATAGAGAAGGGGTGTCTATTGAAGATGACAATAAGTGAATGTGTGAAAAATCAAAGTAATATGTTTTATAGCTTCGGTCTCGTTATTTTACAGCCACAATTTTTTTCTATTTACACCTTTCTAAAGCTTACTTATTGATTGCGAAGAAGCTGGGAACACAAATAGAAAATCAGAA
This sequence comes from Nephila pilipes, assembly GCA_019974015.1. Lineage (NCBI taxonomy): Eukaryota > Metazoa > Arthropoda > Arachnida > Araneae > Nephilidae > Nephila > Nephila pilipes. The sequence goes on from BMAW01034015.1 coordinate 1,288,587, forward strand.
AAAACCAACAGAAGTTAGTAAGAGGGAAGTATCGCGAAAAACAAAATGTGGCAAACGTATATTCTTATTTTACCTTTCATTAAACGAAACGAAATAATTAAAACAGATATAATTCAGATCTAGCAATAATCTCTGGCAATTTTGACTTCTCTTAGGATCCAATTTATTCTCCAAGTTCTTAAAATTAATCAGATACTTGTATCAATTTAAAACATGCTGATAGAAACAATAAAATATATCAAAAAATTTAACTGGTTGATTTGTTCTGAAAGTTCAATTCACGAGGAAATTTGTAAAGGATCGACTGTTTTATGAAGAATTCATCAATACCACAGCCAACAGTTTCAATAATTGGCTTTGTTTTTTCTGTGGCGTCCTAACTAATAAGGAATGTAATATTTACTCAGAAATGGAATTCTTATTATAGTTTTAGCAAGGGACGACATACCGGAAAGCAAAGATGTTTAATGACTCATTCGAAAAGGACTTTACTCTGAGACAAAATTTACGACTTTATAATAGGTAAGTATGTTTATAAAATAGTTTAAAAATATGATTCTCTGCTCACTCCGAAATGCTCATTCCATGTATGAGAAATTAATTTTGTAGTTACATAAGCATTTTTGTTCGATGATGTTGAAAAAGATTCAAGATTTTTAATGTAATATTATTTTCAAAATATGAAAGTATTGCAAATTATCTGGATTTTTCAAATGCATTCTCATCGTATTTCTTAAAAATGCATTGCCTTGCTTTATAGACGGCAGAAGCAACTTCTCATCAGAAACGACAGCACATCTTCCAAAATATTCATCTTAAGGAAGTTGCAAATGCTCCTTGGATTGTCCGAAACGAAATTCTACATAAGAACTCAAGCAGCCTTCAATGCTCTTCGTATCGGATTTCGGTAAAAGCAAACTCATAATTCGTTACCAACTCCACCGCTTACAATGTTTATTTTTCTAATTATTAGACATATAAGGCTCCTGATAACTTTGATTACGTACTACTTAAGATGGAATGATGACGAATTTACAATTAGATTATTTTGATTTTAATATTAAACTACTATACAAATGATTTTTTTTCTTATTACGATGTATATGAAACTTTTAAATGTTTGAAGGTATTTTTATTTAAGAAATACAAAAAACGATTGATTTTACACAAAATAGTCTTACCCAATTCCTTTTCTTGAAGTTCATTCAAATTAATCCTATGTTCTGTTTAAGGTATCCATTTTAAAAGATCTTTTGAGACCAAATAACTCGGGAGTTGCAAATAAATCCATTTTGAAAATTTAATGGAATAAAGTTTTCTCCGGTAACTATAAGCTGAACCACAATCGGTAATAGTTATGAGTTAAACTACATTCAATATATGTTTCAAAAATTCAAATTCCCAAGTCACATGTGTAATTTAAACTTAGAAATTTTTTTTTGATTCATAATATGTGTGCATGGTTCTAAAATCTAAGCCTTCCCTCGATAGGTAAGGTAGTTACTAAGTAGACTTCGCAAGTTTTATTAAGAATCTACTTTTCTCACATACTTTATTAAGTAAGAAATGAATAAAACTTACAAAAGGAGAACAAAATAATCGGCAATGAAAACAAATGGAAAAAAAATAAGTTTCGTTAAGTCTAAAGCAAGTATTTGTCCTTGTTGTAAATTCTTATGCTTTTATAGTTAAGAGACTAAAAAGATTTCTTCACTGTGCTCTCGTAAAAGAATTCACAATATTTTTCTCACGAGACTTTGTTGAATGGTCTCTAAATCTTTCTTTCTATCTCAGGAAAAAAAGAAGGGAAATAAAGAAAGATTACAAAAAAAAGATTGAGAGAAACTCAAGCTCATTATTTATTCCCATTCTTAATTTATATTGTTTATTTTTCTATCGCCTTATCAAAAGCACCTAACAAAAGCCTTTGAAGTTCTTTTAAGAACAGTAATATTCCTTAAGACTTCTTATAGGAGTCCTCATTGGTTGATTTATGGTCACGGGACTTGGAGAGCTGTGTTGAAGGCCCCGAAATCTCGGAGTCCATTTTTTACTGAAAAAAATACATCCATAAAATTAGGTTTCTGTGGCGTTTACGTTTAGTCCATTAATTTAACGAGTCCATTTTTTCCCGTTTTTATAGCAGTTCCAACATTTATTTCTTCGGAGGGATTTTTCATCCAGATCACTGTTCTAATTCATGAGTCACTGTTGGGTCTCAGTCAAAAGTATTCCGTCTCTAGATACAGGTTCATTTTAGAGGCACAGCGAATATGCCAGTATGAATAAGATATTTATTTATAAAAAATTTTGATAATAGATTAAAGATTTTGAACAAAACGGATTCTTGTAGAGTACAATTAGCAATCATTTCTTGCAAAGTTCTTTGGTAAAACGAAGCTTTATAATTTATAAGAAACATAAATTTCTTGCACTACTTTACTTAATGATTAAGCACTTAGAGAAATATAAGGCCCTATAATTAATCAAATAAAAGAGTTCCACATTACATTAACGTTTACATACAAAACATATTTAAAATAGATAAATCACTGCATTTTCCCTAAGTCCACTTTTCTTTATGCGGTTGCAATGAATATCTAAGTGAACTAAGATGCTGTATTAGAAAATTCGAATGAAAAATTTCACTTATTTTTCTAATTCCTTCAGAATTATTGAAATATTTTATTCCTTCAATAATATACTAACTATAGAAATACAACTATATGCTATCTATAGAAAGCTGGCTCACCCTTTTTTTTATTTCTTTGTTAATGAGTTTTGCTTTCTGTGTTTTAAGCTTCTCTCTTGCTCTCAATTCTCACAAAGTAATCAATTAATGCACTCAACAATATCTAATATTCTAGAACTTTCTTGTTGGATTTAATTTCTTATTAATTAATCTTTCTCGATCGGTTATTAGCTTAATTTCTCGAGAAATATTGTTAAATATATATTTTTAATTTTTAAAGTTTTCTTGAAGTAATTCACCACAAATTATATATATATATATATATATATATATATATATATATATATATATATATATTGTGTAACGATAATATTAATTATATAATTCTGCTTCCCATTTAATCTTTATACTCGCATATGACTTTAGCTTGTTATTTTCTCATCGAAGAACACCTTAAAATCCCAATCCTATTTCATTTCCTTTTATAGTCATATCCTGTATTATTTCACACATTATTCTCTAACTGAAGCCTAAAGTAAATAATGATGAATTAGCAAGAATTTCTGAAACTATACAAACGAATCCCATGTTAATTTAATTTGGGGTCGTTTTGCACATGGGAGGGATCTACGATTATAAACTCCCTGATTTAATCATGAACAAGCAAAGAATTTTAATGTCTGGAAATCTACATGGTTTTTGAACATTCACATGCGTCCACAATGGGTTGCTCTAATAATAATGAAAAAAGTAACTAAAAAATAAAGAAATAAAAATTATGGCTCTTTCTCTGCTGTATGAAATCATTTGTTACATGAACCTCCCTTATTTTAACATCAAAAGACATCCTCGTACAGCACGAAATTTGTGCACACAAAATACTTAGTCTTAAAAAGTAGTACAGGAAACAAAAACCCGTAAGTGTTAGGACTTGGAGCCTTGACAGATTTAATGTTCATCGGCCCCGCTACACTGCAGATCTTCACTAGTTTCAGGACTCGAACCCACAGCCCGACAATGAAGCAGTCATGGACAGATTCAGTGTACAAAAATAAGGTTAAGATGCCCAGATTCGGGTTTTTACGACAACTAATATAAGTGGAATTGAGACCTAACATAGCAATCAGTATGCACGAAATTTGGCATGGAAATCTGCATCTTCAAAAATAAAAGAACGGCCTCAATACGGCCCCAATCAAGTTTTGGACATGAGGTCTAAAAATAACTCCTACGAATAAAACCTTTCATCAACATGCAACTGTAACAAAGCAAATATGAATAATTTCTTTGTTTTAGTGTATTATAACTAAATATTACATCTAAATATTTCTGTTATTTATAAATACTTTTAAATAAAAATACGTATTAAAATAAATTTAAAAAAAAAAACATTATTTCATCAAATAATTAAAAATAGTTTTTTCTTCGATGAACGCGGACTACTATTTCTCTTATTCCCTCTTTTATAATTAAAATTAATCAGGGTATGATAAATCAGTTGCTTGACACTTAACTCGCATGAAACTAAGCTTGAATGTACTGCAACAATTTCGTCCACTCATCTTTTACAACGGTTGAATACACGATGCATATTTGGTATGCGATTATCCGGTTTATGAATAACAAGCCAGCGCAGCAACGATTCATATGGATGGCTTTTCCGGATTACATGCGAAGATATTTCGCACTCTGGTTGGCACATTGGCTGTTGCGCAATATTGAATTTGCATTGGAATAAATCTTCCAGAAGCAGGGATTGCTACGAAACATCATTTCAAAATGGGATGTAAAAGGTATTAAATAGATTCGTTAGTGCTTGAAAATAAATTATTTTTTCTGGAAATTGTAAATAACAATAATTAGGGATAAATTTCAATTTTATAAAAATATTATAGTTTTTGACTTCAAATTATTTTCAAAAATGAACAATTAACCCAATTTGGACCATTTTTTTATTAATAAAATGAACTATGCAACGGAAAATCAGCGATTTATATAAACAGAATGACAAACAATTTATCAGTTTAACCAATTTTATTATAATGAATTCACTTTGTAACTGTGAAGTAACAACGGCGTACAAAGTTTGCTCTTCGCATACATGTGATATAAACAGTGAAATTAAAAGTGATACAATTCTTTATATAACTTTTTTTAATTTCACTGTCAAATAGTTTCCGAAAATTGGGTCCAATGAGAGAAGGATATTTAGGGTAAACTTGTTTCCAAGGGTGATCAAAACTATTATTCATCTGGGATACTGATTGCCAAACAATTTTTAGTGGTCCTGAATTTTCCTCAGCTGATGATGATTTACTTCTACTTATATCGTCACTGTCAATAACACTTATGCGTCGTCAGCTAAATACTTTTGGATGAATTTCATCGGACTCAGAATCTAATAGACTCTTCGGATTTATTACTTTTAATGTGTGTCTTATTATTTTTTCTCTTTCATGTTTATGCCTTTTGTATTCACATTTTGGGTACTTTATATATTAATCGGAAAACGAAAGGAAGTAAAAGGTAGATTTATTCTTCGTTTTTGTTTTTGCAAAATATTTATGACTTTCGAATAAGAAATATTTAGACTGAACCATGGGTATTCTAACAGTATATTAAATCGAAATTCCCTTTTCTTTTTTTCTTTACCAAACGAAGAGCCGGAATACACATACGTACTTGTTGGCATCCAAAATTTCCAGGAATATTAACTTTTTGTTGAATCGTAAGAGTTAGAAAAAAAATTCAAGGAAATTTGAAGCTATAAAATTATTAACTTGACATTTTGAGTAAAAGTAAATGTATCGACCCAGGTTTCTAGATTACTGTTCACTTACGAAAGCCGAGACTACCACTCGTGGTCATCCCAGAGACATGATAAGCTGAGATGTGCATTTCTGAAGACTTGTTTTAGCCGTTTATACATCTCTGTCTTCAAGAAAAGAATACTTCCTGTTATTCTTTCCCTGTAAACTGTTAGGATGGGAGGATACATCTTCTATAGGGAGGTACCCTCCTCTCATGGCCTTTGAAAACAGAGCCAGAAGAATATTTTGGAGACATTAATGGCCTTTCTCCTCTTTTCTCAAGTGTTCCCTTAGATAGAATCAGTTTTCAGTTACTGACGAAAAAGTTTAAATCGGAAAACAAAAAAAAAAATCATTATTCTTAATGTTTACATTTTTAATAGTATATAGTAAAATAATAATTCTGAAATATTTCAATTTCAGAAAACTTCTTGAAGATGCATATGTCCCCGGGCATTTCCTCACTTCTGCTGGAAATACCATTGGGTAGTGTTACCTTGCAATTAACTCCTTTTCCGGAATAATGAAATACTTTTAATTTGTTCTTCGGTGTCGTTTGCTGCATTTTTTCTTTCTTTTTTGTGGCTGCAATAGCCTAGTGGTCATGGACACGAACTCGCAGCAGTGTTCTTTAGTCGAACGTGGATTCAAATTTTAATGCCAGTAATACAACGCCATATAGCGAGATTGATGCACGATAAATATTCAAGAGGCCCTAAGTGCTCCCTTTGGCATGGTGTGGAGGTTTGGGGAGGGAGGAGCTAGTTCAAGTGTCGTCTTCGTCACTTGGTTGAGTTTCAAGATTACGAGGTCCAACGCCAACACCCCTTGTGTTGCTTCCAAATGTGACGTTAATTAATAAACAATTAATTTATGCTGACATTTTTAGTAGGATGAGGAATTTTGGCGTAATACCTTTTATGTTTACGCCAAAGATGTATTGAGGAATGTATTGTTAAAGATGTATGAAGGAATGTATTGTGAAAGATGTATTGAGGAATTATTCACAAGTTTTGAGAATGGCTTCCACATTTAATATTATGATTAGGTACCTTTCCACTTTGGATTTTTTCAGTTTATTTCAAATAACTATTACACCACTGAAAATATATTTCTCTAAGCAGAAATGTCAGAAATCAACGAAATTTTTGTAGTTATTTATATGCGAGAGTATTTGCTAGAATATCATGTTTTATTGAAATATTACGGAGTACTTATAGCTAATTATAGAACCTGATTTTTTTATATATCATTTTTTGTATTAATTTCTTTCTAGAAAAAATTTAATTCCTTTTCAAATTTTTAGGAGTGTTATATAAGTTCTTTTTAGCAATTATTTCCATCATTACCCCCGGATATGTTTATGTGTCATTTCTTTCCTTTAATGTATATTTTGAAATTACACAACAGCTTCTCTGTCATTTTAAAATATTCTCATTTAGTCTTCATTTAACTTTAATATAAAGTAATATATATATATATATATATATATATTAAATTTGCAATCTTTGCAGCACGAGAGATATACTTTTAAATATATCTTTAAGATGTTCAGTAATTTTTCTTTAGAAATTTAATACTCAGCAGCGTTTTACGTGACATTTTGTTTTTTCCAGTTTTAATGTATATAAAATAACAAGATCATCTCAGCTCAATGAAGCTGACATTTTTTAAATCCGTCTTAGCTTTTAGCTTTATTATCCTATCAGCTTAAAGATCTTATGAGTTTGAAAGCTCTCTTAGACATAAATCATTGATAATATTCATGGCGGTTCTTGCTTAACAGTTTGATGATAAATTTAGTGAAATCTTAGAAGACTTCCTTACTTTAGCTCTTAGATGTAAGGAGAAAATCTGACGTGATTAAAATTTGTTTTGCAGAGCTGAAAATAAGTTACAACTAAAAATAAGGCAATTGGAAGGATATGTTGAAATAATATTATGCAAAAATACAATTTTTTCGAAATAAAAGGAATTAGTTTTGAATTAAAAACTATTTAAACTTCAAAATTTTCATTTAGTTTTACTTTAAAACGTTCCAAGTTTACGGATTTTGAAGAACTAAGAGTGAAGAATCTCTATTGTTCTATCAAATATCCGTCTAAAATTAGATTTAAGTGATAATTTCTCAATACCCGTAACAAATAATTTTTGATTTACAAAAAATGCATAATTAGTACATGTATTATATTTTAAATGTTTTTTATATTCTAAAGGAACAAAATTTTATGCAAGAATAAGTTATCGTAGGATGTCTAAATGAAATCAAGAAAATTAAAGTGATTGTGTATGTCTTTGACAGGTTCCTATACATTAATATATCTCTAGAAATGAAATTAATAAATAAAATTTCATATAAAATGTGATGCGTTTAATAATTAAATCAACTCGGTATTCAAACATGAATTTTATACCATCATTGCTAGTGGCTGTTTGTTTATATCAATTAACGAACATGCAGTTCATATAAATTCTGTAATTCACAAATGACCTTGACTTTGTTGCTGAACTCATTAAACAAACTAATAAAATAAATCTGTGCTTGACAACAGATCTCAAAATTATTGGATCGTAAATCGTTGTAAATAACTTTTATCCAGATATCATTTAAATCACACTGTGAATTAGGATAGTTTGAATTAAAATTTACATTTCCCGACAAATGCAATCAGATTTGATGTCATTGTTATGCAAATAGAGATGTCTGGTGAAATTCTGAAATACCGAAGGAACTCAAATTCGATTGAGTGTGATGACTACATATATTATATGTTTACGTAGAGATATCTCTGGAGTAAGAATTTAATCAATGGTTAGTAAAATCTCTATATAAGAAGAAGAATTAGACGAATAATTTTATAACCTTATAGCTCTAAAATAAATAAAGTATGAATTATGAATAAATTGGGAAATATAAAACTAAACTACATTGGTTTCTACAGTTTTTAAATGGTATACGAAAGGTAAATCGTTTTTCATTACAATTTACACGATTAAAACATATTTTTAATGCATTTTCACATTTGGGACCAGTATAGATGATATAGTGTGAGTGATTGTTTATTAACGGCCCACTGATATGCTGCTCCAGTATTATTGTGGACGGATCTCGTAATTTTGAATCTCGGTTATGTGACGAGGACGACACTTGAGCTGGCACCTCTCTCTCCGAACTTCCTCATCACGCCAACGGGTGGACCAGAATAAATGTCTATCATTCCCATTATACTACCAGGTTTTTGTAGCATCATGGTTCTAACCACTACTCGATGGAAACAACGCTGCCCGCAAGACCACGACCATGCCTACTAGGCTACCGCGGCTTTGTATAGATGATACTCGTGTAAATACCCCATAAAGTATCTCGCCTTTCTAGCAACTGCAAAATTAAATTAAAACATTGAGGATTTCTTAATTGAATATTCTTATATTGATAAAAAGCAGTACAAAAGAATTAATACAGTGTAATGATAGTTAAACGATTGTGATGAGCTACTCTATTCACATGCTAATGCTTAACAGTTTTATTACAATTCTCAGAATACCAGCTGGACTTCAATAACACTTTTCTGTTCAGCACACAGTATGTTCACTGTTTCAATACTGTGCTAACGTATTATGCAACCCGCTCAAAATACGGAACACCGTACTGAAATGAAAACTGAAAGTTATTATTACTACTGAATGAAAATGCAAGGAGCGATATATCACGATCTAATAGTCAAGGTTAAGAAATTCCTTGTTTCCTGAAAAGTTCTGGTAATTGGAAGGATATGTATCTCTAGTTGAAATTTGATTCAAACTTCTGAGACAAGAGTCGTTTTATATGTATTTCACATTTTTTTGACTATTTTAATAATTTCATTGGGCAAAAAGTTAGATAAATCTTCAATTAAATTGATCCTCTTCGGCAAAGGATCAAGATCTTCCCCCGTTTGAGTTAAAGAAAATAGGTACTAAATTTCCGTTTACAATAATTCCTTTTTAAATAATTTAGATAATGTAGATTATATTTAGAGTTAATTATTAGGGTTTGTTGCTCTTATGTATGTCATGCAAAGTAACATAATTTTATGGGTTAGTTGCTCACTATAATATTTATTAATTGTCAACAATATGCTATGACACATCTATTTTCGGGAAGGTTTATTAAATATCTGGTGATTCGTTCTACTTCGGAGTTTTTATGTGGAACAAATGTAACCATCCTCTTCTCAAATCCACGGGACACATCCTATTTTGATGGATAATTAGACAAAAGTGTTATTTCAGCTATTGGTCCTTGGTAACTCTGACCTGGAAAATGAAATAACACCCGCAATGATGTGGCATCCAGTGCTGGTGTATTATTGGTTCTCAGGAGATCCGACAACTAAAAGATAAAAGTTCATATGAATCCAACATGTTACCTGATTTTTACATGACCCACAGCTGCGTTTAACCGGAAAATTTGTGGGGCTGTGAGATGCACAACAAAATAAATTGTTAATTGAGTGTAGTCACACCGAAATCTCACGACTTATGGATCTTTGATTAAAAGGGAGTAACTATGACCTCTACCTGTTTTTTTTTTTTTTGCTCCAAATTTTAAGTTAATTGGTACATGATGATTTTTTTGGAAAAAGAAATGTATTTTCGTATACTTATATGAATTGGATATAAAAGAAAGGGGAGCTTTAAAATAATATTACTAACCAACAGTCACATTTCAATTGTTAATTAGATAATATTAGAATCTTATAAAATATAACGCTAGATCAATATGCATAACTCTTAAGCTTTTTACCATAAAATGTAAGGAAAAAAAAAACATATAAAAAAAAATTAATGGCACAAAAAGGATAGAGGACGATATTAATATGACAATTAAGCAGTTTAATAGTACGAAATACCCTAAAATATCATTTAAATGCAATTTGTAAACCTATATTTTTTAAAGCATGTTATTACTTGGTGAAATCAAGAGTTTTCCTTTACCTTAAGTCTTTTACTTAATTTAAGAATACCTCTATTTTGCGATATATTTATTTCGGAAATCATGAAAAATTTTCAGTTGATATTTAAACTACTGGAGAAAAATTTTAAAACTCTTTACAAGTAATAATTTAGTAATAAATATTTAAAAAAAATTTAATACAATTTATAAATTAAACCAACTAAATTTATAACATGTCTGGGTGACCAAAGTGGAGAGTTAGAATATTATTGAGAACTATTGATAAAACTAATAATGAAGAAAATACCAATTGTTTTTAGCCAATATAAGACAGCAAAAGAAAATTATTGTGACTTATTCCGATAAACATAATTCAACACACATTTTGCTTAATAATTTAACATAATATTAAATTTTTAAAATTTCGAAATTTCTTCCTTTTAAATTATTCATAAAAATATATACAGCATGGGTTTGAACTTTTCTAATAATATTCACTCATTTCTTCCCGTGTTTCACATTTGGAGATCTCTAGTGTTTTTAATGTTACTCTTGTCTATTTCTGGTAGCTCGGTAGCCTAGTGGTCATAGTTGTAGATTTGCAGCAGGTATTGTTTGAATCATGTTGTGGGTTCGAGCTCTGAGGCACATTAAATCTGGCTGAAGTACCAAGTCCTCCTGTTGACTTGGTGTGGAAGTTTGGAGAAGGAGGTGCCAGATAACATGTCATCACTTGACGTCGATTCAAAATTACGAGATCTTGCACCAATAATCCTCGTGCAGCTTCTCAGTTCGACGTTTATAAACAATCATCCTGGATTTCCAACATTTTGTTTATTTATAAAGTTATATGTCCTCAAAATAGCCTTCTATTAATGTTTCATGAAACACTTTTTCCTGTAATTTTAATATATGCATGTACATTGACACATTGTTTTCAATATTTGCTTGTATTTTGTGAAAATTATTAGTGCATATTTTTGTTTACATGCGAAAACATAACTTTATATGAAAATAAGAAATATTTTTAAAAACAAATCTGGCAATTCACGGTTAATACAAATTTAGATGTTAATGATATGAAATGTTCAGAGAAACAGAAAATTAAATCAAGCCATTGGTCTTATTGTTTAACTGTCGTAAAATTTTTGTTTTCTTCAATGTACCAGTGTTGACAAAATAACTTGCATGAAGAAATGAAACTATGTTTAAATCACGTTGTATGAAAAATAAAATTTTAATTGATTCTAACTTGTCATAGGCTTATAAATAAAACATGTGTTTTTAAACAAATGAAGAAGGTTTTTTTTTAAAATGATTCAATTGGCTATAAATAGTACCAGCAGGTCGTATAAAAAGTTTCTTTAAATTAATAGAAAGAAAATTGTAAAACGTAAATGTTTGTATGAAAAAAAAAATTAATGTTTATCTATTAAACGAAACTCTACTTTAAATATATTTCAAATAAATGTATTGGTTTATTGATTTTAGAAACTTAAAAATTCTTCTTCTATCAAAGAATCTTTTTTAAGGGTGGTACTCATTACAATTATCAAAGCGGGAAAAAAATACTCGATGTTCTTCGCAATAAAATATAAGAGATAAATGAATAATCCTAGGAAGAATACCCTTAGCGGAAATGGTGCAATATGAAACATTTTAATAAATTTTTACGGCGATTATTTAAAATAGTACATGGAGAAAATATAGAAATAATTCAGTGTACTTTCTTATAAATACCTTGAAGTTCTCGGGAAAGAACAATCAAATCTTTGAAATATTGTTTACTTTAGAATAAAATGGATACTAATAATAAAATTAACATGGATTTGAAAACTATTAGATTTTATGTAAAATTTCATACTTAACTCTTTGTCGGTTTGTTTCAAATCAAAATAGGCTTATTTAGAAATTTATTAAGAAAATATTAATTTTCTAAGTAAATCGCCTTTTATTTGAGACAAACTAATGAAGAGTTGAGTTTGAAACTTTACACAACGCATTAACATGTGTTTAAAAATTATAGAATCTACAACAGTGGGTACTAAATGTTTCCCTAATTAAGTTAATGTCATTTTTATATCACGGAAATCATATTTAAAATTCTTCCAAATATCGCCTTAATAAAACAATGAGAAATTACTAAGATACATTTAACTGTAAGTAATCTGACGAATTTCTGAGAAACATGAGTTGTGTAGCGGGACTGATGCCCTTTAGATTTGTCGACGTTCAATGTCTTTAAATTGGTATGGTGTGGAATTTTAAGAGATGGGGTGTCATCTCAAATGTTGTTACCGTCATTTGATAGTGGCTGAAAACTAAGAGTTATGTCGTCAATAATCCAATTGCGTTTAGCTGTTAAATGTTATTAAGGCTCCCGCCTACCGGTTATCTTGATTTCGTTAACGTGATGTTAATCCTATGTAAATTCTTCTTTCATCTTCAAATCTAATTTTATCTATTTCTATGTAATAAAGTGTCTCCGTAAAAACAAAAAAAATATTAAAGGTTTCTGTGGAATTACTATTTTTCTGTCATTTTCAAAATATTTTTACACGTATTATAATGATTCGCATGTAAGAGTTCGTGTGTTCGCTTACGCCCGTTAAATCTGGTCTAGATCACAAGTCCTCCTGTTGGCATATTGTGGAAGTTTGGAGAGGGAAATACAAGCTCATGTGTGGTCTTCGTCGGGGGCCGCGGTAGCCTAGTGGTCAAGGTCGTGGATAGCGGCTGGCGGTTTTCGTTCAGTCGCGGGTTCGATCCTTGGCCACCAAAGACCCGCCGTGTAGCCGGGGCTGATGCACGTTAAATCTGTTCGGGGTCCAAAGTCCTCCCGTTGGCGTGGTGTGGATGTTAGGAGAGGGGGGTGCCAGCTCAGGTGTCGTCCTCGTCACTTGACCGTGGTTCAAAATTACGAGGTCCGTCGCCAATAGCCCTCGTGTTGCTTCTAGTGCGACGTTAATAAAATTTAAATCTAAAATGTGGTCTTCGTCTCTTTACCGAGGTTCAAAATTACGTCACTAATAGCCCTCGCGTTGTTGCTCAGTGCGATGTTAATAAACAATCACAATTATTCGTTTGTGTATTTTTTGGTCTTTAAAGGATATTTGAAAATGTTTTTAAAATGAGTCGGTGAAAAAATGTAATTCCGCAGTAAACTTTATAATTTTGTTTGCTCTTTCGGATGCACATTTTGTATTTTAATAGATAAAATAGTCCAGCTTTGAGAATGAGAGTAGAAATTCTATAGGAATGACATAACTTTAACGTTACGAAGACTCTCGGTTGACAGGAGTCTTAAGCAATCTATTAAACCTCCGAAAGGTTTTGGAAATAGATTTTACATGGATGCCGTTTTTATTTTTGTGACAAAAAAGTAATGTATAATAATTTTTATTATTATCGTTGTTAATTTTAGCTTGACACGAAAAATATTCTATTCCTAAGATTGTTTTTTTATTTTCAAAAACTGTGCTTCTTTTATAATTTTGGCAATTTAATTTCAGAAATTAATCTCAGATAAATTACTTTAAATGATTCTTAACCTCATATGATTTCCATTAGAATAAATTAATTTAGTTTCCTTTGTGCTCAGAGTTAATTATTTCTTCCCCTAAACGATAAAGCCATTATCTGTTCCTAGAACATTATAAGACCCTTGTTTCGACTTATCAACAAGCCAAATGAACGAGAATAATTGCGCCTTATCTCTGAGGGTGCAGGACAACACTATGAGGCTCGTTAACCTTTTATTTTGGATCTACGAATTTATACTGAAGCACCTTGTTATTTAGAATTCTCCAAAGTAGACCACAGATTATTCTTTTATTTTGTTCTACCCATGTAGGCTTTGATTAAATGATTCACTGAGGCATATGAGATTAAGAACAAGATGTGAGTCACTGGTGTAGTTGAAAGCGATTCCCACTCTGTAGATTGCGTGGATTTAATTTCAGATTATTTTGTTGTTTCGTGCTTTGAAAACAAAAGGGCTTACAATAAAAATATGATTCCATTGATTAACCGCTGCCTAATAGAACTTTATTTCGCTGTAAAAGTGTTGGTTATTTAATGTCCATTTAAATTTGTTTGATAGTGTTTTGTCGATTTGAATTTGAGCAAGTATTAAATAAGTTTCAATTAATATAGCTATTTACAAAGGTATATTTTGAACATGAGCTTTGCTTTGATTAATATTTTCTTGGAACATATTCAAATACCATGACCTGTAGTATAATCATCAAATATATCACAAACTGGTTATCCTTATTTAGACAATGATGTCACACAAATGCTTGGGGACCCTTTTTCATGAGTCTTACTCTTTTTGTGCATATTTATACTTATCAAGAATGAATTTCATTCGATATTTTTAATTGATTGTTTCTGAACGTCGCACATAGAAGCAGTATGATGGATATTGGAGACGGATATCGCAATTTTGAACTTCGGGCAAGGGTAGAGGACAACCCCTGAACTGGCACCTCCTTCTCCACACTTCCGCATATCGCCAATCGGTAGATTAAGAATCTAAACAGAGTTAACGTGGATCAGTTCCGATACTTTGAGAGTCTTTTAGTGGCTTTAGGGCTTGAACCCTCGATTCAACGGAAACAACAATCGGCAGCGAGCTCACGACCATTACTACCAGTCTACAACAGCCATCGGTATTTTTGAACTCCAAGAATTTGTTACAGGTTTGTTAGCGCTATTTAGGATCAATATTGAATACTTATACTTAAATGCTCCTTCTTCTTTCATATGTAAAAAAATACAAGTTAAATGTTAGAATAAATATGCGAAAAGTAAATTTTTTCGCTTAACTCACTTTTAGCTGACATGTAAAAGAAGTTAAAGTTATGTTCAAATGGAGGGGTGGGGTGTGCAATAAAGTATAAAAATATGTCATATAGATTATGATGTCTTCATAAAGCTCCTATTATAACATCAAGAATGAAAAGTCACTGCGAGACGTCAAATTTGCTTATTGTTACCCCAGATAACTATGCATTTGTCTAATGGACTGCAGATCCTTTCTTGTACCGAATTCGAGATATTCCCGATCCGATCACACCACCCCATTCACGATACTTTCATAACTATTAAAATGAGTTATCCGAAGGTAATAACCACAGTTGTATACTTGTTGCTTTTACAGTACTTAACCTACAAAGCTGAGAGCTCACTTTTATCATCTGGGGCAAGAGTGAACACGCTGATTTTTATTACTTTTCTGATATTGATTGAAACATTCTTATACTTCACTTAAGTTACGCTAACTTGTTTGAAATAAATAAATGAGATATAAAATATGTACTAATTTTTAATCCATAGTCTATGAGTCAAATGAATAGTCTCAGAGTAAAATTGATTTAAGTTTAGTTATCATGGGTTAAGCCCTTTTTACCTATCTTGAAAAATAATACCATACTATAGTTTTGGAATATAACTAATCATTTGGTCTTGAGCTAATGTCTAATGTGACGATCCACGGAAGTGGATTTTTTAATTTTTTTCTTTTCATCAATGTATGGTTTTCAAAACTCCAAACTAATACACCAAATAGTATTTCACAGATTATTCGTCTTTGTGAACTTCTTGCTCTGAGAATCAAATCAATTGTTAGAGGAGATAATCAGAGTACTATATTGTTGAAGTTAGATTCAATTTTATGCACTGTGTTGATTCCGTTGGATTCACGTGTTCAATATTAAGTAGCTCTTTCTCTTCAGGAAATAATCTGTCTAGATATAAAAAGCAATGTAGTGTAATTAAGAAAATGAAGGAAACCTTCCTTTGATGGAAGAAATTCTGATGATTGCAGTGATTTAGAAAGGCTTTGTTAAACTGCATTATAGTGACGTTGGATATCCAGCAAGGTTCGTTAACCAGACAAATCTTTATTTCGTTCAGCTTTGTGTTCACTTTTGGTTATATTGGTACTCGATCGAAGAATTGCCTTACCATCGGATTCAATTAGTCTTCCAGAATCTGCCGATCTACCAGTAGTAAATTCAAACTGTAAATTGTGATGATATCGCATTTGCATGGATTGGTTTCCGAATTATTTTTAAGAGAGGCTGAGATTATGTATTGGGTTTATCTCTATCTTTCTCACACACACATACACACACGTGCGCAACTTCTTCCCCCACACAAACTGTGTGTTTTTGAATATAAACCTTCTCGAAAGTTTTGATTGTAATTCCTTTTTATGTATAAAATGTTTTTGTCACTCTTTCAACAAGCCACTAAAATAGTATTACGAATGATATAGTTTATGTTTATTTTTGTTGGAAAAGTAGAAAAAATGAACAATGGAAAAATAAGCAACCATAAAATTCAAGCATTAGCACGTTACACGATGTATCTTTAGTGACATCAGGGGTTGAACTTCTGACTGTTTCATAAATTAGCAAATATAAATGTAATGATTTGGTGAAATGGCTTGTTATTACATAATTGTAAAAAAATTGGCTATATCAAATTTAAGCTTTTAATGGTTCCAATAATATAGTATTATTGGTGATATCGACACTTTTTATTCAAAAATAAGAAGTTATAGGAATATTAATATCAGTGAATTAAGTATTTTTCCTTGACCCAAAATCATCTTTGATGTTTTCGTATAATTGTCGAAAAAGCAACAGAAATCGATCAAAAACATTCAAGATATATCCCTTGAGATGCTTAGAACATATAAGTACAGAAGAGCTTAAGAACTGAGTAATTACTTCTAAATTGTTGAGATACTAAAATATGAATTTGAGTATGAGAAATTATACACATAAACAGTTGTTCATAACTGACCATTTAATTTCAAATGAGATTAAATTTTTGATGAGTTATTTCAATAATTATGGAAATTTCCACATAACATTTACAAAATTGTGAAACATTTTTGAACAGAATTCCTTTTAATCCAATGTATGAGACCAATTAAAATATTACTAATTGAACTAAGTTTCTGTAATTCAGTGGTCTAAGTCGCGAGTTTCGCGACATGAGACATTCGAATCCTTTTTCAAATAAATATATCCATATAGGCTGATAGACTCAGAGGCTCAAAAAGTGAGCCTCTGAGTCCTTCTCATGTTATGGAGGCTAGGAGAAGAAACATTGTTATAATAGCAAATTGTTTCTATTGGTATAGCAGTTTTGAAGATATAGTACTAATTAAAATTAGATGAATGACGAGCTTTAATAAATAATACATTTATGCTCAGAATGAAGGAGCGAAGTTTTAAACAAAAACAATTACAGAAGTAGAAATGGACGTATGTATATATAATTCCAAAACCAAATAAATAAAAGATAAGAAGAAAAGATTCAAAAGAAAATCAGAATGAAATATTCTGCTTATAAGCAGAAACTCGATAAAGGTAGTGTTAGTCATGATCAATTGAATTTACTAATAGATAGTTCAATAGATTGTTTCATTAAAATTAATTTCAAGCTTAGGGCTTTCAGAGATAATTAACATTTTGTTGTTTTGTATAATTACTTTAAAAGTGTTATGTAAAAAGTGTTAGTGCTCTAATAATTGAGGTATTAAGGTTTCCTGTAGAAATAAAACACTTCTTGATAGTTTTGTGATGAAATTTCGTTTGATTTCATTTTAAGGTCATTATAAAAGATATAAGTGTTGATGCAAAAATGGTGATGCAGCAGCTCAGTAGTTCATGCTCCTTAATGAACAATTTGAGCATCTTGATTGAATCCTATTTACAATCAAGTCATTGACTTTGAAACAACTACATTCTCTAGGGAAATGGTGTTTAAGTGGATACAAATTAATATTTATCATTTAACACTTAATCATGGTTCAAATTTAAAAATTCTGTCACAAACAGCTCTTCGTGTAGCTGTAGCATGACGTTAACTAAGCCAACCAAATAACTTAATTGGTCGTTTGGTCCTTCCGTTACAATTTTTACTTGAAGGTTTTGAAATTTCAATTACAGGTACTTAAACTCCGAAATAATTTCGTTTTCCAAATGTCAAGTCATAAATTGATTAATAAAAAAAAACTTAGGCTTTTGAGATACAAATTTACCTAAACAAACTGCTAAGTAGTGAAAAACGTCTTGAAAGTGAATTAAGCGATCTCAGAAATAACTCTCATATTTTTTTTATAAAATTTTCTTGCTGAAGTTAGCTAAGTATAAAAGCTTCTTTATTAAATGAAATCAATTTTGGAGGAATCAGGCAGTGTCGGGTCTAGAAAAAAAACTGACTGGAGATGTACAATTGTTTTTTTTTTCCTTTAAAAAGTTCACAAAATTTAATTTTATTTCTTTTATTACTCATACATATTTAGAACTTAATATAAAAATAAATTAAATATTAACTCAGGTATCAACTTCAAAATGAGAAGTAAAACAGTACAACACACAATAAAGAGCATAGTACTGTGTTTGGACATATCAAATAACTTTGAAGTGAAACAACAAAATAAAAACTTTTATATACTTGTTTGGGATTCCCTGCCCAGTTCAGTTACTTTGTGTATGAAATCCTGTACCCATGCTCATTCTATGTATCCGCCACTGGTACTAGATATTTGTATATATTGCGAAATGAGATATTTATTGCTAACTCTAGCACAGTTAAATACATAAAAGTGATTAAACATTCAATTTAACTTAAGTGAAGTCATATTTATTTTTTACTCAAGATTTATTAGTTGGCTTAGATTTTGTAATGTGATGTATATAAAAATTCTTCGCAGTATATACAAATATCTAGTACCAGTGGCAGATACATAGAATGAACATAAGTATGTGCCCACACAAAAGATTTTATGCACAAAGTAACTAACTGGGCAGGAAATCCCAAACAAGTATATAAAAGTTTATATATATATATATATATATATATATATATATATGTTAATTTCTTGCTGTTTAAAATTCAGAAAGAAATCACAACAAGTATTATTATATTTAAATTCATCAAATATAATCATTAAAAACTTTAGATGAAAGGAACCTGTAATTGAATTATTTTCTACATGAAATATTTTCTATCGTTCTCATGACAGTATGGATAATGAGCAGCTTTTTTGAAACGAGTTGCATACAATTCATTTATGATAATC
This sequence comes from Nephila pilipes, assembly GCA_019974015.1. NCBI lineage: Eukaryota > Metazoa > Arthropoda > Arachnida > Araneae > Nephilidae > Nephila > Nephila pilipes. The sequence goes on from BMAW01034015.1 coordinate 1,308,131, forward strand.
GTAAAGTAATTTTTAACTTTACACTCTAATGAGGAATCTAATTATTATTTTGTTATAGCTGTATATATTTATTTAAAAGTACTACAAAAACTTTTGAGAATACAAAGCAATGTAATGTTTATTAGAGTGATGATCTTATCGTTCTTAGCGGATGGTACATACAAATTAGTGTTCCATTCTTTTTTGGAATTATTAAAATACTTTCTTTCCAATAAGCGGATTTTATAAGGCTTTTTTTTGGTAATATTATAGAATAGGACATAAAATCGTAACAATCTTTGCAGTTTAAAAACTCTGGAACATTAACACCATATTCTGATTTCGTCATCCTATACAAAACAGTATATCTTGTAATATTGCCGATTTGTGTAAGTTTCAGTTCCGCTTCTTTGTGTAAAGCGTGTTCCTTATTTCGTACCTTATGCTGCAATGCTATACAAGCTTTAAACTATATGTATAAAAGTGAAAAAAATACGCATTTTTAGAACGTTTTAAAATTTTATGAATATTCTGTATAATAACAGGAAGTGGTTCAACAATACAAATTTAAATCAAAATTGCTGCAGTTTTTGTCAGAAAATACGTTTTCAATTTGGATTGGGCTGTAGCATTAGGCTAAAATATCATTATTGAATCAGTCTTGCAAAAAAAATAATATAATATAATATATAAAACTGCATGGAAATTATGGACTCTAAGACCTATTTAAACTTTTATTTTGAACTTATTGCAAGATCAAGGTATGAAAAGAGTTTGGGAGTTTATATATTTAGTTTAAACACAATAGTTTACTCCAATTGAGATACTTTTGTGGTACTAGATTTGGAGAGACAATTATTTCTTTTTAGGCAATCGTAAATACTCATTAGTTTCAGGAAAAATACTTTTTAAAATACATTACATTAAAATTATTCTTTATATTGAGTAGTATTAATACTCTTCTGAGTTACTATATTTAATAAATTTCATGATAGAATATTTCATTAATATTTTTATTAAGTTTGGAACTCCTTCAATAAATGAATTAACATAATTTCCCCCCTTATTTGTTTCCTTCTAAAGCTATTTTTTCATTTCGATTCTGATTTTAAATATTTGTTATAGATCTTATGCTCCATATATCTAATTATATAGAATTTATGAATTTATTGTTTCTTTTAAACTCAGTATTTTTCCTGTGAATCGCTAACGAAATATTTTAATTTTTCAATGAAAAAAAAATCTTTATAGTCTACAGTAATAATTCTATTACATTTTTTTTATTGCAGATTGCCTTTCCCATTCTGCCATTTTCGGTATTAACTTTTTAACGTCCTAGAAAGTTCATGTATTACTTATCTCATTTCAATATTTTATTTTCTATTATTAACTTCTGAAATGTTTCTCTTTAATTTTTTGTATACTGTAGAACGAGAGTACATTTTTATTTCTTTCAAAATTTCATATTACCTGCAGTAATTAATTCCATCTGTAACATAAGCCCTTACAATAATGGAAAAAGTAATTCTGTTAATATATCGCGATTTAAAAAAAATCCCTTTTAAACCCGAAATGTACAACATTTTCATACTTTAATCACAAATTCCATTTAATTACATTTCCTAATTGTAACTGTAGTAAATCACAGAAAAAATAACTCACCGGTATTATAATCAAAAACATATCACATGTGTTTTCAGGTTTTCTTTTACTTTCAACAATCAACTCCCCTCAACATTTGTAGCTTATTATCAAATCTATAATTATGAAACAAAGCATGCATTAAGCACTAATTTGCGATAACAAATTAATTTGACCCCATTTTTTGGTTTATTTGTAAATATGAATACAATTTATTACATTATTTTTCTATTAAAAGTATACAAATGAAGTTGGAATTTGCATGACTCCATAAACTTTACGTATCACAATGTATTTGAAAGCTACCATCAAGAGTGTGACAATACAGGAATAGCTTCATTATCAAGGCCTGTTAATTTGTTTCAAAAGGTTGTCAGATACAACACAATCAGCTGCTTTCGTTCTGAGCTGAAAGAAGGTTTGTGTTTAAAATTCGGAATGGGTTAAGCTGGCCTGTCAAGCCTACTGGCAACGCATCATCGAGTTTAATGTATGAAGCTTTGGCTTAAGCTTACAACTTTCTAGTTTTATTCGCGTGCCACTCACTGATGCCATTTAATCAACACATCTTGAAAGTTCTATGCCTGCCGCCTTCTATTATTCGGATAATTCATTTAATCCGAGAAATACCCTGTTGGAAAACTTAAGTAGAAAAACCCACTTCTTAACAAGAAGGAAGATGTATTTTAATAATTGGATTATTTTGAAGCGCGAAATTTTTAGAAAAGTGGAATTTGTTAAACTCATGACTCTTTAAACTCTGTTATTGTTTCGATTCTTAAAGGAATTAACGAGAAGGAGCCGTTGCAGCATGTAAGAAGAGCATTTGGTGGAAAGTAAATTTTGGCAATCTGCAAAAGCATCAGACATTTGCTGTTATCACATGTAAGGCAATAATTCCTTTATTTTACGTTCGAATGACAATTACATAGAAGTTGAAATAGATGATCTTGTTCATAATATGCCACTTTAGTTTGATTGATATTTTAAAAAGAATTCGCGTAAGCGTAACACATATAATGCTTGTATATTTGAAGTTTTCTATTATTTATTTAAAACGGGTTATTGAAATTTAGAACTTACGTTAAAGTGACAGTACGCATATCAGAATATCCGTGACTGAAATGTTACATAAAATGTTTTTTAAAGGAATTTTCACGGACTTTAATGGAGAATGTGATGTATACATATAAAAATATAAACATAATTCATTTCCTTAATATTTTTACTAAATAATTAAGTACTCAGTACAAGAACTTGTTACCTCTTTAAGCAATCAAACGAATAAATAAATAAAATAAAATAAAATAAATAATAAATAAATAAATTGAATAAAAATAAAAATAAATAAAAAAATATAACTAAATAGAAAGTGAAAATAAAAATAGAAATAAGTAAAAGTTAAAAGGAGAATAAACAAATAGAAACAATAAATTCAAAAACAATAAAAGCATAATAATAAAAAAGTTCTATGCAAAGGTTTGCAAAGAACAGATTTAACCACCTAAGGTGAGCTTTTTTATAATTAGTATTAAATTGCTCAATTAAAAATATAAGAATTAACGTGAACGATGAAATATCAAGAAATGGATAAGTTTCAGAAAAAGTTCCGATGTGTGTTATGCTGGACACAAATTAAGACTTACGATTTTTTTATACCACACTCTAAATATATTTTGGTGCATCTATGTTGTATGGAGTTTCCCCCTGATTCTAGCGTTTCTTTAACTGAAAAAATAAGAAATCAAGGTGTGACGCAATCCTTTACTCTACTTGTTTTCTATCTTAAATGCTACTCTAATCACAAATCTAAATTTCAACTCATGTTTAAGAACAGATAAAGCAATTGAATGGTCGCAAGTTCATCAATATAGGTTGTTATGTTTAGAAACAGAGTTTATTAATTCTCCAATAAGGATTATACTCTCAATCAATTCAAAGTCCCTGACTACGTGTTCTAATAACTTTTATAATATATCAAGTAATTAGCTTAATGGAATACAAATGGAGTATATCTTCCAAATAACAATTCAATCAGACTGCATTTGGTCCTACTTTCAACAAATCAAGTCGATGTGCACGAAAATATCGCACTTTCCACGAGCACTCTTTCTATTACCGTAACTTTTTATTTCTCCTAAATTCAAATCACTGTCTCCTTTATACAACTTGATTATATCTATTTACTCCAATTCTAAAGTTTACTTAATTTGCTTAATCTCATTTCATTCTGTTGGAAAAAATCTGGTAACTTATATATAATGTCAGAAGGAAAACTCAGATATTAATTTCAGGAAATTTTGCGAATAGTTCAAGTTACAAAAGTGTACTTGGAATAATTTTAATACTCTATTAACAAGATATTCCAAGATAAAAGTAAATAAATAAATAAAAATAAAAAAAATGGTCTTTAATTATCATCATTATAAAACATGAAGTACAATAGTCTATTTAAAGCAAATAAAAACTGCATTTTATTATAAAATTCGTATATAAATACTTTCGCCCTCATTCTTTTTAAAATTCGGAATGCTCCACTAAAACGGTTTTTAACTGAATTATCTTTTATAGGAACATTTTTGAGAAAATACACATAGTATGGGCATAATAACAATTTATATTATAATAATCATCTAAAAGTGTATGATCAAATACATTTCAATAGGCAGGGTGTTTTATAACACACAGAGTATATTCTAGTTTTTTTTTATAAAAATAAGTATAAATATAAGTATAATAGATATAAGTATAAGTAATATATAAGTATAAGTATAATAAATGAGGAAAGTTTTTTGTTGTATTAATAAGATAGTATTTTTAAGCATTCAAAAGTCATCTGATTTGAAAATGATCTTAAGGGTATTAAAATTGATGTATGTAATGGGGCACATAAACTACATTAAAAACATTGAATAAATTGGAACATTTATAAAATTAAGAATAAACAAGCCGATCTACTCATTTATATAAAATGTATGGATAATTTTGTGTTAAACTAACTGAGATATTAGTTTACAAATCTAAGCTTTGAATTGTAATTTGTTTGATTTCATAAGTGTATTACATTTAATTTTTCGATAAATTTATTATTTGATATCGCAACATCTTAATAATTTAATACCATAGAGTAAATTTGCAATTATTAAATTTGCTTGATTATTATTTTGTGGCAATCATTTCTAAAAATCAGCATAGTACCACTTATTTTCTTACGTATATATATGATTGACTTTAGAAATATAAGTTTAATACTTCATCAAATACATGTTGATTTATTTATCGACTGATTATCAACTTCGCACTTATAAGAAACAAAAAGGGTATCGGTTATTGTCTGCGTAATTCTTATGCACGTAAAGGATGAGGACACGGAACACTTGATCTGCCACTTCCCTCTTTTAACTTCCATATCAGTATAATGTAAGGAATTTGAGGCCAGATAGATTTATTAACGGATATTAGCCTTTCTAACTACAGGAATGATCTTAAGTGTTCTTAAGATTCCAAACATGAAAAAAAGCTTGTAAATCATATTATTCATTGAGTATCGGTAATATGGAGAACGATATTTGTCTTTATTACACGTAAACTCAAAAAAAAATATCTTTAAAACTTAATTAAATGGATTTTTAAAAATGCTAACAAAAATATAATTTTTTAATAGAAAATTCGTTTATAAAGCTGTAAAAACTATATGAATTAAGAATGAGCTCTAATTACGTTTTTCTTAGAATATTCTTATTTCTAAAAATTGAGTTCTCTTTTCTGGGTTCCTTTAATTCGTAAAAACTTTCAAGTATGCAAAAAAAAAAAAAAAAAAAAAAAAAAAAAAAAAAAAAAAAAACACAAAACACCCCTTTTTAATAAGGATTATTTCAAATTATTTACAAAAAAAAAGTTTTATTGATAATCCAGGAAGGAAATAGCTCATATTTGATAAAAAGTAAACAAAAAGTTTTGTAACGAAGCATTAATCGCAAGACATAAAGTAAATAAGAAATATTGTAGAAATAAACTATAATCGGTTTACAAAAAAAAAAAAAAAAAAAAAAAAATGACACTTTAAATTATATATAATGGTAATTTTTCATAAAATGAACAGCTTTCAATTAGTTTGGCAAAAAAAATTTAGAAAATGAGAAAATAATTAGAATTACAAATTCTAAGCAAATATAAGGGATAAAGGTTTCACATACAAAGTAAATAAAAAAATACATTTAGAAAGAAATAGCTAAAAAAAAGGAGTTAATTTGTTTACACAAGAATTTTCTTATATTCCAAAAAAGAATAACAACAACAAAAAAAAAACTTATTTGTGTAAATTATAAAGAACAACATTTTTTTTTATTAATGAACTTTCAGAGAAATATATAAAAATTAGTTAAGAGTTTATTCTAAGAAAAATTAAAGAAGGGTTTGGGAAAGGAAACAAATACTGATAACGAATTATTTTTGACACAAATTACAATATTACATTAGAAGTATCAGGAGTCATTTAAAGCATTATCATAAGAAAAACTTGTTTTTTTTTTATATTTAAAAAAAAATCTTATCCTTGAGTCCGTGATTTTTTTTTTCGATTGGAATTTCTCTAAGAATTACGACAATAATTTGACAAAAAGAATAAAAACAATCGAATAAGAAAAAAAAACCGCTTAGAGTATTTATTTTCAATACCATGCACACTTTTTTCAAGTAATAAAATGTTTACTTCTGTCCTTTTCATCTTCCGTATTCCTGAATTATTCTGTGCTTCGGAAGAAAATATGAAAATCCGATTATTTTGTGCCTTAAAGATAAAAAGGAATTACTCTACAAAAGTGTTTCGCTTATTATTCTATTTTTTTTATTAGAATAGCATTTTTTCATTCAAAAACAAATGGAAATATTTGATGTAGCTTAATTTTATCATCGTTCTATTTTAGTTCGTTTTAGAAAAGAAAAAAAATATTCTGAGGGAATAAAAATGTTCTGAAATTTAAGGGACTACATTTAAAGCATTGATAACTTTTTAGTTAAGAATTTTAACAGCTTTAAAAATATTTTACAAAGAAACTTCTCGAATACTTTCCTGAATATGTCGTTAAACATTGTTTAGTCAAAATTACTTTGAAATTAGATATAGTTTAAGACAAATAAACTTAAAAAACAATACTAACGTCTTAAAAAAGTGATAAGTTCTCGAAGCAATTTCATTACTTTGATAATTACTTTTAATAAACATAATTTCCGTGTTCAGGTCAACGTTAATGCACTAAATATCTATTGTAGGAGATGTAATTATGGATTTTTAATTTTTTCGTTTTGCAGTACTCAAATTCGCGGTTTATCGATAGTTTTCTTTTCTTCTGCTTTTTTTTAAATAAATTATCGAATTCACTCATACTTTCTCTAGAAAAGAGACCGTTTCTAAAATTTTATTTTTCTTGCCTTTTGTTGTTAGGTAACGATAATTAGTCATTAAGTAATAATTGATTTACTAATTTCTGCACAAGATATTTTAAAATAACTAATTATCGAAAGCGATTTACATAATTGGCTAAGATTTATTTATAATGTTATATAATTTTTTAATAAAATGAGGAGTAAATAGGTAAATGAAATTATTCTGAAAGAGAAGTACATATCAAAACATTGCGATTGATACCAATTCAAATGAAAATATTTCTACTTAGGAGTGAAATTTTCAGTCTCGGTAGCTGAGGTTTTGGTTGCAAGCTCGGGACTGGCGTTTGTTCCGTCGTTGTTTCGAGTCCTGATTCCAATGGAGACTGCTATATATAGAGACTGATGCACGCTAAATCTTTCGAGATTCCAAGTCCTTCAATTGATGTGGTTTGTTAGTTTGGAGAGAATACCAGATCAGTTATAGCCCCCATCCCTTGAGTGAGGCTCAAAATTACGAGGGCTGTTGCCAATAGCTCTCATATTGTTTTCAACTGTCAGTTTCTTAGGAAAGCTGAGTTGTTATCTGACTCCGTAATATTGCGACGGATGACTTCATTAAAACATTCTCTATTTATACAATGTAACGTGATTTCGTAAAGAGGTTGTGACGTCACTGGTTTACATAGACAACGTTTCCGTGATGCCTTCCATCATAATATTAGTTGCTAGATAATAGAACCGATTTCTTAGGAAACTGTAGTTGAAACTGTAGTTGAACCGATTTCTTAGGAAACTGTAGTTGAACCGATTTCTTAGGAAACTGTAGTTGAAATGAACGTTAATATTAAATCAATCGATTGACGTCAAGTTTTGGATATTATGTCATATGAGGTAGAAACCTTTTCTTGTACGTACAAAACACAAGATTATTTTATTGAAGCTTTTATTTGTAAGTCATTCACACCATGGTACGGTTCTATATGATTTGATTTATTTGTGACTTTGGGCTATTCGCGGTTTCTCTTCACTAACCTTGGGGACTTCCAATTGAGATTGATTGCTTTCACTAAACAACCTTTGCCCAACCAAAAATGAAACGTGATACGTAAAGTTAGTATGTAAAGCAGTTAGGAATGAAGTGAAACGGTCGAGTTGAGAAATATATAAACTCCGTCGGAAGGAGTAGAGTATCTGAAAGAGGATCTGAGAGAGAAGCTGTAGGTGAGATGAGGTGAAGCTGAAGTATTAGATAAGAGAAAGGAGGAGTTAAAGTTTACAGTAGAGGGTTCGAGCAAGGATTGCTGTAGAAAGATTTTGCCTAGTGTTTTCAACAGTTGTTCCAGAGTCTGAGTTGCAGTCGAGGAAGGACTAGTGGTAAGAGTCTGTTAGATTACTATTGGTGGGTTGAACTAAGGTATTAGAAAGCTTACCCGAGAGAGCACAATCATTTCTGCCATAGTAAATATATACTAATAAATTATTGAAGCATTGTTGTGGTGGTTCTGTAATTATTTGTGTCGTAGTGTTTAATAATTGAATCTAGTGATGGCACAAGAGGACGCCCGGGTCGGGCGGGCATCACATATTTACTCCACGTTTCTATGAATTATACTATTAACATTTAGTAATAAACATTGAAATTTTGAACTGTAGTAAAAACTAAGTTATAAACATAATTTCAAAAATACTCACTATTGAAATTTTTATGCTCTGCACAAGGAGACCATTAGTTTGCTTTAGATTCTGTAACATAGGCTATTCGCAAAACCTCCATTAACTAATTCTGAGGATTCTTTATGACATTATATCTACGATTTGAACTTTTTTCCCGATCAAATGAAAATGGTTGTGAAAATTAAGTTAACTCAAGAAGTGGGGTGAATAGTCATAATCAAGTCGTATAAAAGCGATAGAGAATTGAATAGAGAAGCTGCAATAATAGAAAACGTTTTCTTGTGAATTCACATGAGTATATTATTTTACGTCATTTGTTAAGACTAGGACCCAGCGAGGTCTGAATGATTTACTATTTGGAAGAATTACTCGCATCGGTACTGGTAAACGTATGCTTTGATATATTGTAGAAGTTATTTGTACTCTCGGCAAGGATCTTGATACTAGATGAGAGCATTCCTCGAATTAGAGAATAAATTTTGTAGGTGGTATCCGTCTGGGATAAGATTCGGTGTTGGCATTTATCAGTTCAATAATGAGGCTCGAAGTTGAATCATTATTTTTATTCATACATATACGAGATGAAGAACATTTATAAAACTACTATATACAAGTTATTTCGATTATCAAAACTAGATCCTGGGAGAAAGATAGATGATATCCTAATTTTATCGCATATCGGCGTTGGGCGTGGAAACGTACGCTGGTGTTCGGAGTTTAGCTACATCGGGAGAAGAGAGAAGGCGAATAAAGCGAAGAAACGAAGAGAGCGGGAGCTAAATGTTTCTCATTTTGTTCAAGAATGGGGGGGGGGGGGTGCGTGAATTATCACATGACGTTTATTCATGGTGCCATCAATCGAGAAATCAAGGAACTAGTTTTACAACATCATTTTGAAAATACAGTTAATAAATTGATAATTAGCTGGGAAATCCTACATTAATAAAATCTATTTGGAAACATAACTGACTTAATTGATGATATATTGGCTTGTGGCAATTTTTCTTTGGCTATGCTTGAAAGTAAGTCAAAATTTAGATCAATGATTAGAGTAATATTTAAGATGGTAAGCGTGTCTGGTTATAGGATTACGTCATAATTATGCGTGATGGGAGCCCCTGCATTATTCTTTACATGATCTTCAACAAAATAAATCCTCTGTTGAGTACAATATTTTGTCAACTATGATGATTACTTTTTTCATTTTCTTTCAAAAATATTTAGAATGAATTCGGTAAGTAAAAATAGAATAAGTTATTTATAATTTACAAAATGGATTATTTGCCCTATTTTTAGAATCTCTATAAGAATTCACGCAGTTTTAATCCCTAAAGAAATATTACAGAAGAATTCGTATAATACAAGAAATAATCAAACACACATCATAAAAAGGACCCCTTCAGGGTCTTTTATAAATCGAATTATAGGTTGATGTTTTTATTATTATTGATCGATTTATGGACACGGATCTTTGTCTTAAAAAGCTTTGTTGAAAGTACTGATATCTCGAGGCCTTTTCCTTTTGCAACAAATCACAGTTAAATATGTTTTCTGTGGACATTTACATTCATTATTAATTTAACTGACCCCTATTTCGTTTTTATAGCATTTCCAGACTCTTCCCAAAATTTTATTTCACATTAAGGTCTAATTCATGAGTTACTGTTCGTTCTTGTTCAAATAGCAGGTTTATTTCAGAAATGCGTGCAGTGTTGATGAAATCACGCAATGGAGATTTGTTGGAACATGGTTTTGAAATAGAATTCAAATTCGAACCATAGAAAATTACTTTAAAATTGCGCTTCGTAGACTCTTTCTAAAGCTTATAGGCAAAATGAACATTTATTACAACTGTGAAATTGAATTTTTAGCATAATATGCGCTGCAGTCTGTTAAACTGTAACGCAAACTACATCTAGCGTGATGAGTCTTGGGTATTTTGAAACTGAAGGACTCTCAAGTTCCTATTTTCTTAAAATGACTCGAGGCATCATTTGCATAACAAAAAAGTATTTAAATATATCTACTTTTATATTATGTAGTGTCTTTTTTGTATTATGTGTTTGGAATTTTTCAATGGCTCTTCATTTTAATTGCATCCATTTTTTTTAAAGATAATTTTTTATAACTTGAAATGCTGCTTGTGGTCATGATTTACGTAAAAGTCTCAATATGTTTAAATTTTTTTTAATGTAATATGTAAAGGGAGTTTCGCATGAGAGAATTTGCATTTAATTTGAAAAGTTATACAAGGTAAATGAGAATTAAAAAAGTTACAAAATATGAATTTCTTGATTTTATGTTAAAAATAGAAGGCTCTTTACTTATCCTATCAATGTTATTATATTTATCAGAATTTGATAAGCAATGTGCTATAAAAGTGGTTTTTAAAACTGTAAACAAAATGGTGTTTGTATACAGTTTTACCTGTTGCAGTCATATAACGTTATTACCTGCATTTTTGTTCTTTTCTAAATGTGTTTTTAGGATATTAGCATACTTTCCTCAAAAACTATTTTATCCATAGTTTACTCTATGCTTAGTTCATTGATCTACTTTATCATTTTGTCCATTGTAAAATAAGATTATTTCCTATACCATTTGTTGATTTTTGTTCAATGCAAAATAAGATTATTTTTAGTACTATGAGCAAATTTTCTCTGATAAAAATTATCAAATATTAGGCACTACACCATATTTGTAAAAATACTGATTGGCATTTTAATCATAAAATTTAAATTCTTTTAAAATTTTAAAAAATTTAAACCACGTTAATATAATTATGTTTAGTGAATATATATATATATATATATATATATATATATATATATATATATATATATATATATATAATTGTATGTTTACACTCTCAAAATTATAGATACATAAGTATATAGTCATCGCAATATTAATATATGACTTCCATAGCTTATTTAAACATGGCACGAAATAAGCTCCTTTTTTCTTGTCGAAGGCGTCTCGGTTACCGTAAAAAATCATAACCGAATGGGGTTTTCATAAGCAATTGTAATGCAAAGTTAAAAACTTATACTTCCCTTTATCAGTTACGAAATTCAAACGTTTATTTTATGCTTAAATACAAATACGTGTTTTGCACGAGCGTTATTCAAAATTTTGAAATGTAAGGAGTAATTTAAATGCAAATAAAAGGCTCATGGGGAAGCGTCTTAATAACGCAAAACGTCATGAATATTTCAAAAATGATTTTGTTTGTGTGTGTGCATCATATGAAAATATTTTTTTTAAAAAAATTTTTTTACTTAATTTTATGAATGTTGAACAAAAACTTGAAACTAAGTATTTGTGTCTAGTTTCCTTTTAATTTATAAAGTTGAAAGGAGAAATATCGTATTTTTTTTCTAATTAATGTGGAGTTGTATATTAAGATTTTATCTTTTTTCTTATTACTAAGAATAGCTCAATACTTGGGCATTAAAATGCAGTTTTTCGGTTAAAGTATTGAAAATATATTAAATATTGTTTTTATTTGCTAAATTTACTTTTTATTACAAGCGGAATTTTAAAATTCTCCGTTTGATAAACATTGAAATTTTCAGATATTGTTACATTGCTCTATTAATCAGTTTATTTTTCCAATAATAATGAAAATTAATCTTAAATGATATTTTAAATGCTATTGGTAATATATTTTATAATTTTTGATAAATGAAAAGAATCTCAATAAGGAATACACAATATTTCTATGACAATTATCGTTTTACTTATATAACTTACGATTTTCTAAATAAAATGATTTAAAGAAGTTTATTTCTTAAGTAATAATGGCAACACATAATTTTGAATTGGAATGAAGATCAACAGAAAGAGCGAGAGTATTTTTATGAAGGGCACCTACTAGAAATATTGTTACTATAAAATTATACCGAGAAAATCAATATAAACGAAAATTAATTTATCTAGGTAATAAAAATTCAACAATGAAAAAGAAAACTTCGCATTTGGGTAGAATTCATGTTTTTTGCGAAATTTATGCCTAAATAAGTATGACAAAAATTTTAATTGTATCGTAATACCAATCAAAGCACACAAATAACTATGATAAATAACAAAAAAATATAATATTTAAGTTAGCAAATTATCTAAACTCTAAATAACCGAATATTAAAGCAATAATTAACAAATTCCTACATTTCAGAATCACCTAACTCTACAAAAACAATGACATCCGTTAACAAAAATTAAAAGCTACTTCCTATAGTCAGTAAATTGATTATTATCCTCCTGTGTGTTAAAATTAATCAGTTGCTGATAAATCAACCGTTTGACACTTAGTATATATGGCGCATGACACGGACGTCCTACAACAATTTTGCTGATTCATCTCTTGCAAGATGGAGCTCACTATGCAAGTGAAGTATTTAATTATCCGCTTTATGAGTTGCAAGCAAGCTCAGCACTGATTCAAATCGTTGATTTTCCCTGATTACAGGAACTGTATTTTGAGTCTTGCGTAGTTAATGCGAAGTTTCACATTTACCTAGAAATAGACTTCCCATTTGCAATTACATTCAGACCCCGTTATCTCGTGGTAGTCGGGGGTCCGTGGTTATTAAACCAGGAGTCAATAGAATTCCGAGTTACAATATTAATATAACTTTAGCAGTAATATAATTTGCAATATCGATATGAATTATCTGTGGTACAATTATACTATCTCGGTATTTTTCAACATTACGGAAATCTCTTATACAAGAAAAAACCTTTATAACTCTCTTCATTTTGTTCAATATGAAATGGTTGAACGTAATGCTAATCTTATTGATAGCGAGATCTTGAAAATAATCTCCCACTAAAAAATTTTAAACTAGAGCATTTCGTTTTTGAATAAATGGAGATTCATATCCAAAGATTCAAATTTAAGGAATATAAATTAAAAGGATGAAAATGGTTTACCACCTCCTAGACCCAAACTTTCAAACGATGTGTCTTGAAGACAACCTTTTGTTCATGTCCACTTATTCCAATTTTTTTTTTAATTTTCTCTCTTTTGTGAATAAAGTCATCGTTTTCACTTTATAATCAGGGGTATTGTGGGTTCTGGTTCCATAAAAGATTTAATGTATAGTAGTCTTTCCTTTTTGCCCATTTTTAGGTGAACACTAGTACAATTCGACTTAACTTTCTCAAGTATCTACTTTCTCTCATTCGGAATAAAAAAACTTTTTTTACAAATGAGAACTCTCTGGATTGTTTATAACACGATATATAAATAGAAAGGGAAAAATATATTAATGCCTACACGCAACAGGCATTAATATCTTTTTATTAATATAATAATAATAATATCTTTATTAAAATAAGCTCTGGCTTCATCTGAATAAAGATTAATCTGAATCTAATAGGAAGGGAGCCTTAGTAAAACCGCGTATTAAGCGTTTTTGAGTATTAACGGGATCCGACTATAAATATAGTTGGGACATATACCTCATTCAAGTAGGAGATAAAATGAAATTAAGTGTTTATAAAGATATATTTATCTAAAGAAATGCATCAATATCCTAAGGTATAAAATAATAATTTGATACAAGTAAATAAATCTCGTGTGGTTTCATTTCGATTTTAATAATATCATGGCTGATTAGAAAATTAATTTATGTTGATTAAGTATTTTATGTTTAGTAATATTCTAGAATTAACTTCGATTTGTATGTATTTTTTTTTCTTTGCATAATTTGTTTCAAAAACAACGTGTTATCTTTTGAAATGTATAAGATTTTTCATAATATATGCTTCATTTTATGTTATTAATAGTACAGGTCCCTCAAACAATATCGCAAAGGGTTATTCGAATGAATTTTGTTAAATTTACAGGAATCTGACTGGATTTAATATTTGCTATATTTCAATCCGATTCACATAAGCTAATTAGTTATTTTTCAAATTCATGAACAGATGTATCCAATTTCCTAATGATCTTTACACAATTCATACTCTTTTATACGCAAGAAGTGAGATAAATTATTTTAATTACAAAAAAAAATGAAAAAAAAAAAAATACTCGAACAAATCAATATTTAATATAGTTAATTATATGCCTAGCATAAATTGACTGCAATTTATTTTTCACTAAGCTACAAAATAAAATCAATTTCATGAAGTTAAGATTTCTAAAAACCTAATATATTAGCTAAGCAAATTTGGATATTTTTTAAGTAAATCGGGTTTTCGACATAGTACGGTATTATCTTGTTAAGCCTTTTTAAATTTTTTTTATTCTCTGGTGCAATGTTTGCTTTCACTATAAAACTACTTTCTTTTCTTTCTTTATGCAGCTCTTTAATCATTTTAAAATCGTTAGTTTTTGTTAGCCTTTTATTATGTTGTAAGATATTAGGTGAGATTTCCCAACTGACTTAATAATTTCTTATCTGTAAGATTATTATGTTTTTAAAAGAAATATTATAATCTAAAGTGAGTGATATATACTTAAGACTGGTTAATAACACTTATTTAAATATTTATTTATTTAGATTTATTTTTTCTTTTACGTTATAAAATACTTTCGTAAACGTATATGATAACGCAAAACAAAATACCCGAATAAAAACTTAATCTTCTGATTTTTTTTAAAATGTTGACTGAGCCTGTATTGCTATAAATTTAAATAACACCAAAAAATAACAAGGAGCGAATGAAACTAAATATTTTACTGGTAAATCATGGATAATACTCCTGGCTTTTTTCTTGTTAAAATTTTTAGAATTGATTAAATGAGATTCTTGAATAGATTATCTTTTAAAATAAAAATATGAGACATATTTAACTATCTGCCAGGTTTAAAGAAGATACTTCAAAATGACGTAGTTTTTAAAGATGCGTATCGATAAATATTTATTTACATGGAGTAAATTTAAATTTTAAGAATGCAAAAAGTTAAGAGAATTATTAACAAAGTTTAATTTTTACTGATTTATTAATAATTAATTAAAATTCCTTAGAGGCTCATAGTTTCTGGAGAAAGCGCATGTGAAAGTGTATATACATTAAAAGTTTTTTTCTAATTTTCTTCTAAAATTATGAAATAGCGCAAATCTTGAATACGTGTATTTGATTTCTATATCTTTATAAATATACTATTTGAATTCCTGCATTTATTTCAAATACATGCTGTAGTGTTCTGATTATGATTGTTTATTAACGCTGCTCTGAGAAGCAACATGAGGACTATTGGTGATGGACCTCATAATTTTAAACGTCATTCAATTGACGAAGACAACACTTGAGATAAAACCAACATCTACAAACTTCCGCACCACGCCAACGAGAAGCTTGTGGTCTCGACCAGATTTAATGCACACTAGCCTGCTACACGGGGGAAGGGAGTTAAGCAGCTCTGTCAAAGGTTTCAAGTATTGCATCCCAGTGTTAGAACATCCGCCTCCTCATTCTCTAGATAATGCGCCATGCGACTTTTGTCTGTTTCTTAAGGTGAAATTTGTATTAAAAGGGACAAGATTTGAGTCCATTGAAGCTATGTAAGAGAAAGCGAGAGCTGCGCGCGTCGTGAAGGAGCTGACAATTTAGTTTTTGTATTAACACTGCACTAGAAGGAACGCGAGGGCTACTGGTGACGGACCTCGTAATTTTGTATCTCGGTCAAGTATCGAGGAAGACACCCGAGCTTGCAACCCCCTCTCATAACTTCCCCACCACGCCAACGAAAGGACTTGGTGCCTCGACAGATTTAACGTGCATCATCCCCTGCAGCACAGCAGGTCTTTGTGGCCAAGGCTCGAACCCGCTGCTCAACGAATACAATGCAGTCTGCGAGTCCCCAAGCATGTCCACCATGCTACCGCGGCCACTAATAGTGTTTTGAGACATAATTTCTTTACTATTTTAGTATTAATCATTGTTTGTTCGCTTTAATGAGTGTAAATCTATCTCTTTAATAAGTATTCAATCAAAAAGTATAAAATGTCTCATAAATAGTGAAACGATAAATTACTCAACCTTGCAGTTCTGAATGTGTAAAATTTGAAATTCGCATCATAGATTTATTATTTATTCTCCTAAATAAACATAAAAAAATTACTACATTTTTTTTGAGATACCGGAGCATTTTTATAGTCATAATGTAAAACAAATCAATCATTAAGAAAATCTTACGAAATTATGAAATATTGTATAATTTCTTGACTTTGTGTCTAATCTTGAGTTTTAATTTAGTTTAGTTTTTTATTAACGTCGCACTAGAAGCAACACGAGGGCTATTGGCGACAGACCTCGTAATTTTGAACCACGGTCAAGTGACGATGTATAATCTTGAAGATACGAGGTTTGAATTCTTAATATAGACTCGCTTTGTAGATTAATAATTTATCCACTCAAATAATCAAATAAGCATTTGAAATTGTTACCTTTTTCTGCCTTACTTAGTACCCATCCATTTTGCTAATAAATATGAATATGAATCTCATCAATAATACATAAAATCTTTAAAATACTACGAAACATTGAATAATTTCTTGATCTTGCGATTCTGAATATATATGGTTTGGATTACGAATATAGATTCGTGTCGTAGACATACTCTTTACGAACCCAAATAAGCATTTTATACTATTACATTACTTGAGCACGAAAGTAATGTAGAAGGAATGTGCATTACTGAGAATTTACAATATATCTGCATTACTGGAGCACCCGTCTAGTCAACTAATAAATTTGCATTCACCTTAAAACGGGAATTACCGGATCGGAAATCGGAATGGATGAAACCTGTTGTAAATAACTTTTATCCTGATACGATTTAAATCACACAGCGAAATAGGATGTTCGAATTAAAACTCCAATCCTTCGACAAATGCAATTAGGTTCGGGGATGATTCTGATGCAAATGGAGACGTCTGGGGAAGTTCTGGAAAGCTGAAAGATCTCTAACTGAATCGCGTTGGAAGTTCCGAGACAAATGTGGTTGTACCCACTTTATTTAGGGCATTAATTACACGTTCAAGGGAAAGAGGGATCCATCTTTTTTGGAAGATTATATGGGAATAATCTTACGCATGTGGAATTTTGTTTGAGTGTGTGGAAACCTTAAAATTTGCTTCAATCAAAGTAGTGGTATAGTGGAATAAAAATTTATTTTTAAAAAATTTAATTTTTATTTGGTGTGAATACAGCAAATTTGTAAATGATGCGACATAATTCGCTTTGAGAAATAACACGATGTCCACTGGAGACGGACTTCATTGTTTTGGTCCCCGGTCAAGTGACAAGGACGACACCTGAGCTAGTACCACCCTTTCCAAACATCCATGCCACACCTTGGGAGGCATTGAGGCATCGAACGAATTTAAAGTGTATAATTTTCATTACATGGCGGGTCTTTAATCCCATCAAGGTTCGAATCTTCGATTCAACGTAAACAACGTCAGTAGCGAATCTGCGATCATGACCACGATAATTCCACGACAAAGATTTACAAGGTTATGAGTGAAACCGCAATGGTAGAAATAATTACGTACTTCAGAAACTTTTATTTGTAAAATATTTTTAAAATTTAATTAGCGCCTAAAATGAGCTAAGAATCAATATTTCGAAGTGAAATCAAGATATTATTTTTAAGAAAGAATTTTAATTTAATTATTTAAAATTTGTTCGAGGTACTTTGGTAAGTAATAAAAAGTAATGCATCAATTAGTTCAACAATTTCAAAACACACATGACTATTAGAGAGCTGGATTGTTAAAAAAAATTCTTAATTTTATATCAGCCCCGAGCGTAATATTTTGATTATAAAGGATCTTTGGTTTTAAAGATTTTCTTTTGATTATAAAGGCTCACATCAAAAATAACTACAGAAGTTAGAACACACCTTAATAACTAGCCCAATGAGGAATCCTTTTTGATCTAGTTGATAAGAGGACTGCAAAAAGCGATCTGACAAGTTTTCTTCGCATCCAATGGTCGTGGGGTCAAATAATTCCTATCGCCCAAAGTCACTCTACCTCCTCCCACACGGGTAGAAAAGCATCACCCGCTGAAGTAGTGACCCATGATTTGAACACTAGATGGCAGTACAGCTTAGACTACTAGTTGCATATACTCCCAACTCAAAAACTTGCCTCTGAGTGGATTACGAAGACAATTGCACATAAATCACAACTAGTGAAATGACTTACTTGTCAAATAGACAGACCACTGATCTAAAGACAGCCGACGACATCAAATGTCCCCCCCCCCCTAAAAAAACGGAACTGAATAAAACTGGGCGAGGGTGTATATCTATTTCATTTAAAGCAGGAATAAAAAAGCAACATTCTCTATATAATATTTTCATAATGTTCGTATCATCACGATGATACTCATGGTGGAGTATGTGGAACCTTCTTCAAAAATAACAACAAAATTAAAATACTTTAACAACTATCCCAATGGGGAAGCCATTTTGATCCAGTTGATAACAGCACTGAAAAAAGAGACGGGACAAGTTTTCTTCGTGTCCAATGGTCAAAGATTCCAAACGCCGCCGACATTCAAGGTCAACTGCTGACCTTGCTACTGGGATCCGCACTTTTGGGAGGATGTTTTTCGACTCCGTGGCAGAAAAAAAAAACGTGTCCCCAATGAGGGCGGAAACATAATCCACCAAAATCTTATTGGATTTTTCAATTTTTATCTTTCTATGCAGATGTCGTAATACTCTTACATATTTTGCTCATTTGTACATTTGTATTAGATTTTTGGACAGGCTGCTGCCCTTTAATTTTAGGAAATCCTAATAATTTAAGAAAATATTTTAACTGTAGGAGAAAGTAAAATGTAGACACAAAATATATTCTTAAAGCTAAAGCTGAAACATTTCGGGCTACATTGCTTTACTTCATTCATTTCTTAATACAAAAAAATTATCTGTTCTTCATTACACTATTTGTCCAAAAATTGTATGCAATGATTCATAACAATCATGTTGATGGTTTCCCTCTACTTTAACTACTTCAGAGTTTCCGTGATTGTGAAATAATTTAACACTGAGCAATCGATTCATTTTGTACCATTTTCACATTTCTTTTATAGTATTAATATTTGCATTTATATATCATTACTTTTAGAAATTTCTAGTTATAAGTTTGTGGGGATAATCTATTACCTGTCTTGTCTGTCATTTCAAAGTTTTATCAAATCACAAGATCTAAATTTGAATTTAAGTCCAAGCAGAGACAAATTAATTAAAAAAGTCAATTATATCCAAAATGTCTTTTATTTATCCTCAAATAAGAGAAGGCTCTCCATAGTTAAGTCCCTTTCCGCAAGTACTATTAACTTCTACAATATTTGAAAGAATATGCTTACCGGAATTCAATGGGAATACCTCTTTCGATTGCTTCGATAACGTTAAGTTCTCATCTCACCAAATCCACTGTATACGGCAAAAGACTTCCATCCATACCGCAATAGCACTTTTTTTTATAATCCTATCTTATTATTTAATTCAATTATCTGTCACTTTTATACTACATAATTACTTCTATTCACTTCAATTCTAAAGTCTTACTTCATTTGCATCATTACGTTTCATTCACGTTTCAGTAGGAAAAAGCTGGGAATTTTTATATATAAAATCAGAAAAACAACCCAGTTGTTAGGCGAAGGAGAAATTCATAAAAAGTGTTTATAAGTTTAATGTTTGGAACCGGGACTTAACTTACTTCTTTTGTGGAGTTTGGAAATTTGAAAAAAGAAAAACTGTTGAATTAATAAAAGTCAAAGACATGCAAGATTTATTAAGAACTAAACTACTATTTTTTGTAAGATAAATTCATAAGATTCACTCATTGAGGAATAATATTATAGCAAGTCTACTTTGGTGGAAAAGATAATAAAACAATTTAACGAAAAATGAAAAGAATATGTAGTTTTGAAAAGTTAGTTTTCTTAAATCTAAAGCTGTCACATATTAAAATATAATATTCAATTAGAACAACAACATCATCACCAAGTGCTGTAACACAAATCACTTACAGAGATCAAGCGATTTTTCTTCCTTTGAAGAATTTGGTATAAAACTGCAAAGTATTCGCTAGTAAATTATCTTTGCGAATGAAAATTTGCTTTTTCTGGAAATAATACACCCACAAACATACCCACATAAAAATAAGCAATTAAAATGTGTTTGAATAAAATCGTCTTTTTTGAATAGTACAGTTCAAAATATTCAATTCTCAGTTGACTAATATAAATCGTTACTGACATTTTCTCAGAACCTGTTAAGTACTAGGATAGAAAATAATACATTTAACTTCAGCTGTGTGTTTGCGTATTTGAATAAGCAGCTTCTAGAATTCGGAGATTCTTCAGGAAAAAAAAAATAAAATCAATATAAAAGAATAAAATTATGAATCTAAAATCATGCAATCATATATATAAATTTGAAAGACTGCTTGTTTATTTTTTGTCTATCTTTTATACAAATCCACGTTGTTGATAGGATCATTTCATATCTTTATGAAGCTTTGCTGATGTGCGGAAAAAGCAGTAAGATCATATTCCCCAAAAATTTTTTTTTCAAATTTATTTTTGATTATTTCTCCCATCTTTTCCCCATTTTCCTGTGTTTTCCTGCATTTACAAAAATTTTCCCCACAATTTATCCCAATTAAAAGGTGCGCCTTTTGATAAATTTCTTTGCACAATTTGAGTTTTTGAAATCGGTTAGTAAATAACGGTGTCTGCAGATCAAATCTAATACATAAATTTTAACATTTGTTTGTTTATCTATTCTTTATACAAACCCTTACCCTTAATCAAACCACTTAAAATATAGGGAACATCTTAACGGTTTAAAAAAAAAGAGCCGAGAAAAATATTAAGGCGATTTTATATATTTTTTTAATTACATTCTCTGTTAGAGATTCTTTTTGGCTTTTTCGTCTTCTCCCCCATCAATACGGTAGATTGACGCTTTTCTACTGTTAGCTCTGGAGAGCATAACACATGGATCAATAAGTCCCGAGACTGTGCGGTCGTTTTTTTGCGATTTCCTCCTTCAAACGCACCAGCAAGTCAATATAATAATCACTGTTGATCGATTTACCTTTTTCGAGGTAGTCAATGAAAATCACGCCATGCGTATCCCAAAAAACTGACGCCATGACTTTGCCAGCTGACTGCTGCGTTTTCGGACGGCTTTCGCCAGCTGTGCGCCACTGCCGCTTCGACTCTGGAGTGTAGTGATGTATCCATGTTTCGTTCATGGTCACGTAACGACGCAAGAAATCTTTTTTGTTGCGAGTAAATAGCGATAAACAACTTTCTGAATCATCGACTCGTTGCTGTTTTTTGTTCCATCGAAAGCAATCGCGGCACCCACTTGGAAAAAACCTTTTTCACTTCACTTCAAAAAACCTTTTTCAGTAAATACACTTCCATATGATATCTGTGTCATCTCAGCAATCTCACGGAGCTTCACTTTACGATCTTTCATTATAATTTTTGTCACTTCACTCACATTTTCCGGTGTAACGGCTTCCACAGGTCTACCCGAGCGTTCCGAGTCATTTATGTCGGTACGACCACGTTTAAACTCGGCAAACCACCGACAAATCGTTGCTTTTGATGGACAAGAGTCCGGGTAACATTTTTCAATCCATTGTTTCGCTTGCACGGTGTTTTTACCCATTAAAAAACAATGTTTTATCAGAACACGAAACTCGGTTTTTTCCATTTTTTAAACAAACTACAAAACAACTTTACTCCAACCTCGATAACTCAGCTGTTTCTGGTCTTATCGACTTAAAATTTTGACACGTTTCAAGCAAAGGTTAGTACTCTAGAAAGACCTGGTTACTGGTTTACTACGAGCGCCATCTCTGGGTTAGTCTCGGAACTTATTGATCCATGTGTTATTACATCACACACATTCACATACATGACAGCACGATCTACCTTTGCTTTTGAAAATGTATTAATCTTGGGTTTATTATCAAAATTCACCCTTAGTATCCAATATATTACATAAAGAGCAAACCTCACAAATGTGACGATCATTTATTTCGGAAGCAAATATTAAATTTTTCTTAGTTGTTTGGATACACCTATTTTTAAAATTTTCTAGCAGAAAATTAATTTTTCTTATCTTTAATAATTTATCCTTCGCAACTCTGATATTGCTTATATGTTTTCATAAACATTTCTCTTTTATTTTAAATTTTATTTGTATGGAAAAGTTCTGAGAGTGTGTGCATTCTTCAAGATTTTAAAACCAGCAAATTCTAACAGTTAGTATAAAAATATTAAAACAGTTAATATGATCCGGAAAGAATTTTGAATAGAAAATAATAATAATAAAAAAAAACAATAATTATCCAAAAATATTTTAAATAATAACAAATGATAAAACGTAGATTTTGTTCTCCTTGAATGATTTGAATTGCATTGTGTCCATTATTTTTATGTACCGTGATTTTGATGCAAATTGAATGGAGTTTCATTAATTAAATTAACTAGATAAATTCATATTTTTAATGTACTTTAAAATAAAAATGTTACAGTAAACTCAAAAACAATAATAAAGTTTCAATTATTCACATAATTAATTAGAAATGAATTCTAAAAGTTTAAAAAAAGATTTTTCATTTATAAGGTATAAACAATTACCAAAGTATTTGTTAAATTTTGGAACAAGAGAGACAATATTTATAAAACTCCGTGGTATAAAAAATACAATTACTTTTAAGATATGTGAATGAGGAGAAAATATGCTTTCCTAAGCTTTTAATATCTTATATCAAAACCAAACTTTCGAATGAAACTCGAAACTTCCTTAGTATTTAATTATTTTAATAGCAACATTTTTATTTTACACATTTTACTTTTAAAATACTTGGATAATGAAAATTAATTTCATATTGATTTAATGCTTCATAGTTTTTAATTCGAAATCAGCTATATTATTGATTGCCAAGACATTACTTTATAAGAAATAAAGTAATGAAATACTCTCTGAATTTTGTTCTATTTTAAAAATAGAAGAAAGAAAAAAATAATTAGCTATAGTGTTTATCTGACTCGAAAATACTGTATAATTTCTAAAAGAAATAAGAATAATTTAAATTTAGATACTCCATGCGTGTTTTGGTAATTTTATCCACTTGGGAAGAAGAAACATTTTTTGAAATGTCAGGATTAAGAAAATAATACATGATGGATGATATTGAAAACAAAATCACCTTTTAACATAAAAAAGTGCATTACTATTAATTTTGTTCTTTGGGATATTTTTGAATCGTGACATGATCGAATTTTATGAATTATTACTTCGTTTGATATTTTATATCTTAAAAACTTTAAAGAGAATAAAGTTCTTTATATATCTTATTTTTACGAAGTGAAAAAAATTACAGCAACTGTATGACTTCCGGAGTGTTAGAGAAAGAACTTACTATTAAACTTTTATACTCTATGAATAGCTCCATAATGAGTATAAGATGATGCAATGCTATGTATTCAATATTTCTTAAGAGAATCATTAAAAAATTACGCCTGGTGAAATCTTGAAGAATCTTTGCTTTTCTTTGGAGCACCTATTATAAATATCTAAGAATTCTTAGGGAAAATAATCCATGCAAAACATTCGAAATGTCATTAGTTTTAGAATGAAATTGTAACGTTAATGATATAGCCTTAAAGTACACAACTTGCTGAAGAGACTTATTAACAAATATCCTTCATCATTTCTAAGACAGAAATTCAGCTGAAATTGTATGAGGTATGCCTTGATGCATATGTATAGAATGATATTTAAGAAAAAATAATAACACCTCAAAATATTATCGAGAAATGTCTAGTAAGATTATAAAGGATGTTAATCAGTAGGAGCAAACACGTATAAATTTCATATAATGTTCTTTATTTTAAACCTCAATTCACAGCAAGATGTTGTGAAACTTAACAATAAACAAACATAACAGAACCATAAGCAATAAAAAGATGTTGGGGCAGAGTTTGAACAGATTATAATTTCTTTATATTCCTATGTCTGAATAATTTTTAATGGTGTGATTATTAATTTGGTTCAGAAAAAATTTAAAACAAAATGCAAGATGAACACAATTTTACTGCAATTTATTTACTCAGAAAAATTGCTTTTATTTTTAGAGTCCAATTTTAGAATTAAAATATTGGATAAGTTGAATTAAGTAACTCGTATCTTCGCCATCTCACAATAAAATAAGCTATATTACCTTAAATATATTTATGTTCAGTTAAGCTATCGTAATTTTCCGTGGCTGCGGTAGCTTAGTTGTTATGGCCGCGGACTCGCGACCGGCTGTTTGCGCAGAGTCGTAGAATCGAGCCTTGATGCCACTTAAAAACCCGCCGTGTATCCGGAGCTGATGACGTTCAATCTGTGGAGGATCAAAGTCTTCCCGTTGGCGTGGTGTGGATGTTAGAAGAGGGGGTTCGTTACTTGACTGAAGCTCAAAATTACGTGGTTCGGCGCCAATAACCCTTGTATTACATCCTGTGAGTCGTTAATAAAACTAACCAACATCGTAATTTTCTGCATGATAAAACAAACATCTCACAAATTGCTATTTTGTGCCCTTGTTTTCATTTCCGATTGTTCATCATCAGCTATATAAGCAAAAAGTCATTGAATCTTTTCTCCGAGAGTAAAAGATGCCATCCTCGTCAATTGACCGAAGTTAAAAATTGCGAAGTTCGTTGCCAATAGTCCTTGTGTTGCTTCTCAATGTGATGTTAATAAGCACACAAATCAAATCAAATTTATGAGATTGCAAGTCGATATTGATTGATTCAAGGCTCATTAACCTATTATTTCAGATCTCTGAATTTGCATTCAAGTGCTATGAGGACTTGAATGCAAAGTTCTCCAATATATATATATATATATATATATATATATATATATATATATATATATAGGATTTGATATATATATTGTAATTTGGATTTCCCAATTCAGCGTACCAAGTTGCAAAGGGGGAAGGTTGGTACCATTAAACTAGTTTAACCCCGCTTATTCAGTCCTCAGCCCGAAATTGCTTTTTGACTTCCTGGGTTCCATATTTTCATTTATTTTTTTCTTTCATTTTTGCATTTCTTTCTGGATTTTTGTATTTTAATTATTTTAAATTATTTTTTCATAAATTTTCAGTGTATATATATATAAATATAAAGGACACTAGAACTAATAATATAAATGTTCAAATTACAGATTTTGTGCTTTTAGTTTTAGATGGCTTTATTTTTCCTTGAGTTTTGGAAATGTGAATTAGGAAATTTGTATTAACCACTTGTCTGTTTGGCCCGCACCTCAAGCGGAAAATTTCGTGTTTGCAAAACTTGATTTCCATATATGTGGGGTGGACATCACACATGTTCAATGGTCACATTTCTGATTACTACGTATAATTCATTCTAGTTTACTTTTCGATTTCTATAGGACCTTACTGTTCCCTTAGCTTAGCCTCAGGTACGTGTGTTCTTCAAGTTAGAAGAGGCATAACTCATTCGAGGTACACTAATGATCTTTTATCCTTTCACATGGAGTTTACTGTGTTTGGTAAACATAGGTGAGGCAATCCCGGAATACCCTAGAGACTCTTCTCTACTTTCGACCTTTTTCCTTGTGAAATAATTTTTATATTTTTCTCCAGTTTTTAAGCCTTTTGATCTCACACACACATAGTTTGGTGCAGCATAAACGTATCTGGTTCTTGCACCATTAAACTCCACTATCATTCACACGCCGCACCTTAAGAACAATTTTATCGGTTTTGGTTTCCTTTTTTGCTTTGATCAGTTGTATTACTCGTGGTTTCTTTTTGCTATTGCATATTACAGTTCATGAATGTTCTGTTTAGATATGCTTTGTAGGAAATCATACTTTTATCAGCTTTTTATGAAAAAATTAATAAATGAGCTTTCAAATTAATAACTAATCTCCTTTTATGTAGTACACATTCTTAAATTTTTGTGTCATCCATAAATGAATGATTCTGACAATGGTAGCAGTGACTATGGATAGCGGCTTGAATATTTGCTAAGCGAATCCAGAAATTCTTGAGATGCGTAGTTCTCATGATGGTGAAGTAAGTTCAGATGATTCGAATTTTGAACAGGCTCGAATTTTCTTTGACATTGACGTGAAAAATTCTCCAAATGAAAATCACTTCAGTGCCTTGATACTCATTCATTCATATAAATTATTTCTTTTTTAAATAAAAAGCCACAGAAAATAAGATTATTATTCATACCAACATGTGTTAAAAACTCTGGCATTAAAGTGGTAGTGATAATTTTTATAATTCTATGTATATACGTAATTACTGGCCAATAATTTTTTGTACACATATTTTGTCCATAAATGCATTTTTTTAAATATACTCATTTTGGGGACTTGCTTTTTTAAATTTATTGATCTACTAAGTAGTTATATAAATGATTGAATTTGATATCGAAGCTAATGATAGAGCTTGTAAAATGTTTTGTTTTATCAATGTAGATTTTTTAGCATCTTTCGTCAGATTAAATCTGATGAAGTACCACTTTATTTCTTGTCATCTATTCTGTTTTGAACATAATTTTGGCTATTTATATTTTGAAACTTTTTACTGGAAGCATATTCAATGTATTGTTAAAACTCAGTAGTAGAGTATATTCCGTATATTCCGTATCAACTAGTCGTTGACCATTTACTACATGTACTTGTTCAATAAATCTAACTATGTAAATTCCCGTCCTGTTTTAATGTAGTACTTTACATAAACGATGTACATGAACCATATCTACTGAATGTTCTATTTTGCAGCTAATTATATATACTTTGTATTTTATTTGCGCTTCAAAATCATTTAAATCTTCACTGAATGATTCGGATCAATATTTTAGGTATTTTGCGAAGATAGTCCTTCCAGTTTATAAAAAATAGTTAAATAGTTGGAAAAAAAAATATTACGCATTTAAAAATCACCAAATCATATTGCTTCGGTTTCATAAAATTTTACTTTTAACTAATGAAAACTTACATCTTAGATTGAAGTTAGTTTATATCATTGAAATAAGGACGGAATACTTGGGGCAAACCTTAAATGTCAACTGTCGCTTTCATAACTCTCTTGTAGAGACAAAAATGACGAAAAAAAGCTTATGAGTATGAAATACACTTACATGGCTAAGCTTGACTGACTTCATAGTTTAGAAAATCAACAAAATAACGAGAACAACTCCTGAACTAGTTCTTCACTTTTTGACTTTGACATCACTGCACGTGAACAATGCTCGATTCAATTTAAAGAGTAACAGCTCTTTAAATTCAATAGAGCATTGTATTGTTCTTATCATTCTGCAAAACCATCTAGAGATTTCATTCTTAAACCTCCGGTACGAAGCTCGAAATCTAAGCTATTAAGCCAATGAAGATTCATCAAATATAATACATTCAAGAGGAAAATAATTTCTAGTTATACCAATGTTTTTTAACTCCTATATCTTCAAAAAATGACGATACTGATTCTAAACGTATTGTTATTTTACATACTATTAGTTTCAAGAATTTTGATTTGCATCAATGTAGGATTTATTCAGCTGTCACATTGATAAATCAACTTAAATATTATAGATTGTGAAATAGTTCTTATATTCGCTCACGTAGAACGTTATCGGTTTTGTAATAACAAAATAAAAATAAAAACTTTTGAAAAAATTAAATATCATGCAACTGACTTTCGGATTGAGTTTCAGATACTTGTCAATCTCTTTGGATATGAACTTCTAGAATAAAAAAAGACCCATGTGGCCAAAATTAAGCAGTAATTCCGCATCAGAAAATAATCCTTCAAGAATTAGAAGGCCAATAAAATGTAATTACGGAAGTGAAGAATACCTTCCGTTGATGGAAGAAGCCCTGGTAATTGCTGCCATTTGGAAGGGCTTTATCAAACTGCATTTTACTGACGCTTGCAATTCGGCGAGGATCGTTAGCGAAACACGGCCTTGTTTGTTTCGACTTTGTCTTTGCTTTTGATTATAACGACACTCTATCGAACGATTCTTTACTTTGCGACTTGATTAGTTCCCTAGAATTCGCTGCTCCTGTAATCGCAAATGCAAAATATTAAGGATACTCAGTCGCATTTGCATTGATTTACCATTTGGCTTAAGGAATGACTGTAAATCATGCATCGACTAACGTTTCGTAAGGGTTTCGATTATAATTTGGTTTTTGTATATAAATTGTCATTTAAAGTCCCTACCAAAATCTAAAAATATAAAGTGAAACAGTACTCCTTGGAATAAATTAACAATAAAAAAAAGAGTTACGTTTAAACATTCAAATATTGGAAACATTTAAATGACTCATAGGTAAAATATAAAAAGTATTGCAAGACAGCGATTCAGAACCAGTATTAACTTGCAAAAGAAAATTTCATTGTAATATCGTTTGTAAATGGATTAATTGTTCGTACTAATGATGTAGCATAAGTACTTTATAAAAATATATAATATGATATGTTTTCTTCTCATGAAATTCTTTGAGTTAAAATAATTTGAAGAAATGTGAAATATATATTCAATTATTAAATATTAACTGTATTGCATCATTTTATAATCTTATATTACGTTAAAAAATATTACTATTTTGTTGCTAATTCTTCCCTAGAAATTTGAGTTCCCATGCATAAATTTTGTTCCGTATTGCTAATTTGTTGGCAAACAGTTATTATTTCTTTGAATAAAAATATTTAATGGACGAAAAGGATTAAGAGTTTAAGTTGAATTTTCATTATAGAAAAATACTTCGTAATGGAAAATCGTCAAAAAAATGCAACACATTCAATAAAATCACCCATTTGAAGAAAAATTGTTTATTTGATAGGAATTGTTTTTTGTTTGTGTTAGAATCTGCACTATATAAGCGATTTATTTTTGATGATTATCGCATATTTTCAATCTTGAGAAAATTTTCGTGGGGTTAGTAAGTATAAAAAGTAGTTGTGACATACACATTTTAATAAATGTTTGTATATATATATATAGCAAAATCCAAGTTATCCGTGGAGATGGTTGCAGATATCTAGATAATTTAAAAGAAACAACGAAAATATTGTGATTTTAATTACAGTGTATGAATTTAAATGTGAAGCAACTTAAATTATATGTGGTGGCATAAATTAAATTTAATATTATTTTTATTGAAAATATTTTGATTTCTACGGACAGCAAACATTTTCCAAAATAAAGCGGAATTTTAATTTAGCTAGTTTTTTTTTTATATTCAGTGTAGTTATTTATAAGTTAATCGTGAAATGCTAAATTAGGAATTAATTTGTTTGATAATAATTTAATATAGAACATATATTTTCTTAAGTAATACTGAATATAATGATGCTGTAATTAGGATTATAAGAAATTTTTGCCAAAAATAATATTTTGTGTCTCAGTTTCTTTCCAATTTCTAATAAAAAGAAATATAACAAGTGTAAAGTGTTTATTTCCAATATTGAAAACTTAAAATCAAGTTTTTAGATATAAGGCATATAAAAGAGCATTTATTTCGTATAAATTTCTTATCAGTCAGCATTTTTAAAATTCTTTTTTTTAAATTTCTCATCCGATCAAAACAGATGTTACCTATAGTATAGGTTTAATCAAAAATTTTCACCCGGTTTCAAAATTACTTTTTTTAAAAGAATAAACGATACAGAATTATCACTAATACATGGATAGAAAGGAAAACTGTGAAATCTTACTTTGTACAAAATAGGTTGTCTTCGGGTGTTCTTCGTACAGCTATTTCTTGAAAGCTGTTTTAAAAGCATTCGCGGAGCTTTGCTCAGTAGGATCAGTAGCAGTGGACTAGATGTTACACAGTTGGCCACATAGAATTCACTTGACTTCCATCTCCCCTTGATCCTTTTTTCAAGTCCTGTTTCCATTGTCATGTCACTTTAGATGAAGCAAAAGCGGCTGTTTAGCCGTTGGATCTTCAAATCACGTAGACTACTCGATGTCACTGTATATATCCTCATGCGATTTGTTTCTTCGAGGGTTTCGTCGCTTGACCGTGGTTCAAAATTACGAGGTCCGTCGCCAATAGTCCTCGTGTTGCTTCTAGTGCTACGTTAATAAAAATTAAAGCTAAAAACTAAAATCTTCGAGGATTTGTAAAAAATAAAGTGTACACGTTACCCTTACCCACAAATTTGTGCAAAATTAATCAACGGATTTCTGCTGCTGTATAATCAACTACTACTGATTCTTTACAACGTGTTTGGTAGGAATATACATTAAGAATTGAACGTGTAACTAAAGGAAATTATGATGAACACTTGTAACACAAACTTCTATATTTTCCTTTGAGCCTATGTTATTACTTATCATTCTATGTCGTTTATTTTCGAAAATATGAAATCTTCAAATGGGTTGAATCATGTAAAATAACCCTGTATTATTTTCATACAATATCTAACGAGAAAAGTTTTGGGAAGAATGGTTAGAAATACGTATAATTTAACATTATTACTTAGCAATTTTGTTAATTTTTAATTTAAAAACTGAATCTTAAGATTTAAAGTTGATTGGAAATCTGTTTTTCGCAGCAAAATTTTTACTCTTCATTTGTAATTAATCCTGCCACAAATTGTTAAATAAAGAGAAAAATGAAACTGATTATGGATTCATTGGATACACATTATTCCTAGTGAGAATGTATTCTTAACTTAATAAATTGTCCATTTTTTCCAGATTGTAATTCTAGAAAGATTGTTATCTGAAAATATTGTTCCGAAAAGTTAATGGATCGTTTTCCTATTTTTTGTCTTTTAGTGGAAATTGGAAGGAATTTATTTTATTTAGTTCATTTTAACTGAAAATCTGCAATGTCAAGAAACTAATGTACAAGTTCGTAGCAGTTATCTGATATGCATTAAAAATACTATATAAGTTGCACTTGTCATTTTTCTAATGACTGCAGAAAATCGATAATTGAGTAATAATTAAGCTCAAATCGATATGAAACAATAATAAATTGCTACGGAAATTATCTTGTGTTATTGGCATTCATAGAGATAACTATTTATCAGTATTTTCTCTTAAGGGCCCAAGGCCATTTTTAACACTGTAAAATAACTGTTTATTTTAACATTTAAAGATATTATTCTCAAGATATCGAATTTCAAGAGGAAAATTTGGTGCCTCCAATAAGAATGAGTTATTGGTCTCATTGATGTTTTTATTTTTTACGGGAATAGCAGAGATATTAACTGTAATAAATTACATTTTCTTTTCCATTTATATTGAATACCAGCAATTTTTCAATCTAATATTTTAAAAATGCTATTCGAATTAAAAGCAAAACTCTCGTAGATCCTCAGTGACCAAGATTACGAATGTATGTGTGGTCAGTTAAGTTTGAGCATAAGTAAGTATAAGTCCTGAATTACTGAGACAAGTCGTGTGAGGAGGGTGGAGTTAATAGTTATATTAAACTGAATCTCATTATTCTCACATAGTTTATTGTGGTGATTAGGGTAATGATGTAACAGAGAGCTCTTATGTAGTCTTCGTCATCTGACAAATATCAAAATAAATCGGTAGCTTTCATATCTGTCTTGCAGCAGGCATCACGTTTGAGTAGTTCTAAAGGATAGAATCTAATAACAAAATCTTTTTTCACTCCAACATTAATATCACATTGTAATTTTTCTGTCTAATCAAAGTATCATATATTACGAAACTGATAATTTCTGGCTGATTCAATCAATTTTTTGGTAGTAAACTATGTCTTATACTGCTTGTGTTAGGCTTTCTTCGTGATCGATACTAAACATGTTTGGATACCATCGAAACCGAAAGTGAACTCTTTTTTTTTTTATCTAGGTTTGTATTGCGAATGGTAAGTATCAGTATTGATGAGATTTGAGTTCATCATGCAAGATAAATTGGCACTGCTTGCTAAAAGAATAAATGTCAGCAAAAAATATTTATTCTAAAACTTTATTATTCAAATTCATTCTTTAATTTCTTGCTTAAATATTGTTAATAAATTATGTGTTAGTGGAACACATAATTTATTCGAACTCTTATTCTTTTGAGTAAATGTCCCTTTTTTGCTCGTCAAATTCAACTGTTTGTCTTATACTTAACAATGCACGTCTTATTCTGTAATACTAAATGTGTTTTATTCTAAATGTTAGAGAAGAAGAATAAGTGTTTATGGAATGTTTTTAAATTTTGCTGATGCAGCAAAATAAACCAATGTATGCGCTAATATATCACCAATGTATCTAGAAATTAGATCTGAAAATGTGTTCTGTATCTGTTTAAGAAGCTTCTTGACACTAGGCGAAGAGAGTCTTAATTGAAATATATAAGATATACAAAAATAATTCATGCCAATGATCAAACTCAGCATAAAAAAATGTATATAACGAAGCCTTTCAGTTACCATCTTTATACGGTGTAGCTAAAAAGCTTTAAGACTGAAGTAATTGATTCAATGTATGGATTCCGCTTGATGTACTATCAATTTTCTACAAGCGGAAATATTTAACTCTAGTTTTCTGAATATGATGGATAATTTGCACAGTCTGTATCGAGCTTTCTTCAAGGAAACTAGTTTCGTGTGTCTTTGTTGTTTACAGTTGTGTTGGGGTGAAACTTGGAATACGATAGTATTTTGTTTGAAAAGTGAGAAATCTGCTATCGGAACTTCTTAAATGATAAAAAAAACGCATATGGAGATGATTATCATCCAGTTCGAAAGTGTTTTATATTTTGGAAAATTTCGAGTTAATTAAAAGGAGGACATCACAAGGCAGTTTGGGGTTGGGCCCAAACTCTCTAAAGGCGAAGAAATTTCTTTTCCCATGTTAATAATATTTTTTTTCAACTACGGTAGAAGTATTCACTTAGAATTTGTTCCTGGAAGACAAACATGGAATGCAGCTTTCCACAAATGCAACGAATTGGTTACTGAATCATATTGTGTGCATGCTTCCGAAACTGAATGCAAACAAAATTTTATTCTTGCTGCACAGTAACGTGCAATATATTCTCACAATGCAACTATAATTCTGTGTTTCACGACAAAAAATGTAATTATGTAATAACATCTAATTTTTCTCCGCAATTGTTACCGGCAGATTATTATTATTATTTTGCATCCAAAGCCGAACTTAAAGCTAAAAGGACAACACATAGGCAATACCTATGTGTTGTCCAAGTTTAAGATAATGTTGAAAGGAACTACATGGTATTTCAGAAAAATCTTTCAGTATTGTCTTGGTATCTCGATGATCGAGTTAACCAATAAATAGCCATACAAGTGGCATATGCAGAATAACTGAGACTAAAATTTAGTTATTCCAGTTTCTATTTCACTTATGAGCTCAGTCCTAACTTTTTGACCATACTGTATGTTCATCAAATGATGGGAATCTCCATATATTTTTATATCTATAAAGAATTGAGACGAGTATAAAAATAGCGTTAAGAGTAGCGTATAGAAAAGTGTTCGTTATTGATTTCTACTTATCGAATGAACTCGTACTAGCTACTAGTTGAAAAAATTTAATCGATTTTTCCATGTTTCCGAGTCGAAAGGATACGAATACTATAGCATTAAGGATTTTATGAAATTGAATCAATTTAGTTGAGTGCTTCGATTCACAAGCTTTCGGGTATGGATTTAACCATTTGATTTTATGATTCACAAAATTAAACAAATTTAAATCAAGACTTCAGGAATAGTTTTTTGAGGGGTGTGTGTGTGTGTGAAGTGTTTTCCTTTTTTGAATTTTCTATTTGACTTTCTCTTTTGTAGTTAAATAATTCAGTTTTATCTAATGTAAGAAATAGTTTCACGGGCCTTATGTTGTGAAATTATTGCCATTAACTTCTTTTAAATTCTTAAGCTTTAACTAATTAATAATGTTTTAGAACTATATACGTTTTAGCATCGAAATAATATTAAAAATTAATTCTCCTTAACTTTGTTCTATACTTAATAAACTTGGAATAATTGTGGAGTATTTTAAAATTAGCCAAAATTACGATTTTCAATAAAAAATTACAAAATTGGTTAACTACTCGTATTTCACTTATTAAATTCATTAAATTATTATGTACATAATGTATAGTAAAAATGTAATACTAACACAAAATAAATATTATATTAAACATGATTAATTAAGGAAAAAAAAAAGATTATTTGTGGCCATTGCATCTCAAATTGCTTTGTAAGACGCGTAAAAGTCACATGTATATGATACACAAAGAGATGGAGATATACAGTGCGTCAAAGAATTTTTAAGACTGATGCTAAATCTTATCTACAGTTAAGCCACCTGTATTTTGTATCTGAGTGATAAACCTTTATCATCTGCTGGAGGATCGTCAAAGGTTCTGCGAATTTGTTAAACTAACTCAAAAGATAAGTTCATTCATCCATGCAGAATTATTATGATGAACAAGGAGCTGTAATTAAATTTAATAGTAAATTTCAATAAAAGTGCTTCGAAAATATATAAAATGACGAAACTAGCTTAAGGTGAGTAGTATTTAAGTAGATGAACTGCTTTCCTGTGGCACAAGCAATTTTTTGGCGTAAGATATAAGCCAGAAAAAGATATCGAAAGGCCAAGTTCATCCAGGATTTGGATAAAACAATAGTCTGTGCTAAATTTGTTCCACGCGCCTTAGCCAATGATCAAAAATATTTCAGAAGCGCACATTGTAGTGACATTATTTCGTTTGCTGAATTTTTTGAAATCAGGGGTGATAGGTGATGAAGCATGGTATTTTCAATACAATTTTAAAACAATGAGACAAAGTGAGAATTGGAAGTCAGGATAAAAGATAAGAAACAGGAAAATTTCAACTCAAAACCAAAATAATGTTTATTACACCTTGCACTTAACACCCTGCGACTGTTCCTTATTCCCAAAAATGAAGTTAGCTATTTTGATGAAGAGTATTATTTTGATGATATTTCGACTTTGCAAAGAGCCCCGACTCAATCTTTTGAAGCAATTCCTTAAACTGGACAAGAATAGGCAATTGAATCATTGTTAAATGATCATAATGAGTGTATTGATGCTAAGGGTGGGGAGAGGGTCTTATTGTGAATAAAACACGAAAACAAAGCAACAATATTTTCTCATCTCTATAATTTACACTAATCCAATCTTTAAAACTGTTGGTCGCCTTGTGCAAATTTCGCTGGTTATTGCATTCCAAACTTATATCTCTGAAGATCCAAACATTCGTCTGTTGTTATATTATAGCATTTATCACAAATATATTCATCTCACAACATTCGTCATATATATATATATATGATAAATGTTGAGAGTCTTTTTAAATATTTGTATGTTTCTGTAGGTAATATGAATGTATCTGTCGAGTGCATTTCTATTCAAAAAATTCTTTTCAGTACTTTAGTCACTGATAATATGGTCTTATTTCAAATCTTGCTATCAACATTAGGAAGTTGATTCAACGACGTACATGGCAGACGACGTTGATAATGCGTGGATGTTACCATTTTGCGCTGCCCTTCTGTTAATTGCTCCAAGATGTCACACTGATTCAAAGATATTGAATGCCACTGAGTATAGTTGTCACAGTCAATGAGACTTGAATTCATTAATTCACACCGAAACCAAATGATAACCAAAACGATGTGTTTCTTTTCCTGAATATGCTGCAAAGAAGGCAAATATGGTCTCATGGGCCGAAAAAGTATGGAGATGAATTTTTGCGATTTGAAGGCGTCATACTCAAGACTTCCTAGTAAAAAAAGAAGACTAATGGACAGTGAGTTTACTTTTATTTCCCATCCTGAATATCCTATCCTCAATTCTTAATACGGGTACTTTTTGAACTACTTTCATACATCAAAGTGATTAAAACTGAATTGGAGATCACTCGCTACATAAATTTCTTAGCTAATTTAATTAATATACAACTGTTGTGCTTGATAAAATTCATACCTTGTTATTTAAAATAAACGGTAGGCACAACTGCGGTAAATTTTCCATATCAATTTTAAAGAGACATTTTTATAGCGATGATTTAATATTTAAAACAGAATAATCCTGATTTTTTACTTCGATGTTTTGAATAGAAAATATATTATGTTTCCTTTTCCTAAAACATTTTTTCGAAACTTTTTAAAATTAAATTGTTAGCTAATTTTATGAAATGCAGTGATAGGTCATTAATAAAAAAAATAAATTCCTTTCATAATTTACGTAAATATTTTTTTTTGTTATTCTTTTTTGGATGATAAAAAAGTCCTTGAGTAAGAAAATTAATTTTTATTTTACCTTTTCTATTGAAAAGTTATTTTTTTAAAATTTATTACCTGTATGTGTGAGATTTTATTCTTTATATTTGCTTTGTTTATAATTCTAATTACTCTCTCATGTCTTATATTCTTTCTTACCAAAATTAATTGAATCCGGTTTATTTTTTGAAGGATTTCTCTTATTTTTAGAGACCCCCACTTCTAATTATTATTTTTTTCGTTTTTTTCTACAGTTTTTCTTATTTGTTTTAAATTCTTGTAATTTGTTTCAATAATTATATATACAATATATATATATATATATATATATATGTATAAATATAAATTTTTTAAAAAAATGATATATTTTACATATTATTTACCAATATTTAAGAAATTAGAAAAGATATGCATAGTTTAAATCTTTTAATGCTTTCAAAAATAAATGAACAGAAAGTGGTACAAATTTATGTTACTATTAAAGAGAAGTAAAGCTCTTAAGAGACTTAAATATGCTTTTAAAATCTTAAAATTTCGAAGGTATATAAAAATTTAGCCTTTCTAACAAGTTATTTTAGATTTTATAAGGACACATTAATAGATAACTAATAATGATTTTCAGGAGTTATAGATTGTATACATAACCTATTATCCCTAAAAGCCCCAATTAATATCTTTTAATAAGCCTTTATTTAACTTGCTATGCTCATATGCATGTTTTTCCTTTTGAAAATTTGTTGTCGAAATTTAACCAACTACCTGTCATCCGATCGAGCAACAATTTTGCATATACTTATAACTCCGATGACAATACAATACTATGTTATTGTCAAACAATGAAGAAGTTATGAAATGCCTGGCGGCAAAACGATTTCCACTTAATGCATTCCAGATGAGTTGAAACATTGCACATACGTAACACATCAATCAATAACTCCCGAGACTAACATTGAAAACAACATTTTTTTTGCAAAATTTTTTTTTATTCATCAACATAACACCTTTTGTTAATCACCTTTTAGGGTGATACAATCGTTCCAACGCTTTTCCAAATCTTTTTTTTTTTTCGCAAGAAATCTTTTTTGTTGCGAGTAAATAGCGATAAACAGCTTTCTGAATCATCGACTCGTTGCTGTTTTTGTTCCATCGAAAGCAATCGCGGCACCCACTTGGAAAAAACCTTTTTCATGCTCAATTTTTCATGAAGGATAGTAAATACACTTCCATATGATATCTGTGTCATCTCAGCAATCTCACGGAGCTTCACTTTACGATTTTTCATTATAATTTTTGTCACTTCACTCACATTTTCCGGTGTAACGGCTTCCACAGGTCTACCCGAGCGTTCCGCGTCATTTGTGTCGGTACGACCACGTTTAAACTCGGCAAACCACCGACACATCGTTGCTTTTGATGGACAAGAGTCCGGGTAACATTTTTCAATCCATTGTTTCGCTTGCACGGTGTTTTTACCCATTAAAAAACAATGTCTTATCAGAACACGAAACTCGGTTTTTTCCATTTTTTAAACAAACTACGAAACGACTTTACTCCAACCTCGATAACTCAGCTGTTTCTGGTCCGATCGACTTAAAATTTTGACACGTTTCAAGCAAAGGTTAGTACTCTAGAAAGACTTAGTTACTGGTTTACTACGAGCGCCATCTCTGGGTTAGTCTCGGGAGTTATTGATTGATGTGTTATAGCTCACGTAATTGCTTTTTAGACTTAAATTTCCAAGATTAAAAATAATTAAATAAATATACGAAAAAATGTTTTTAATACATTTTTATTTAAAGGAATAATAGATATAAAAATATTTTTTTTAAAAAAATTGAAAAATATAATTTATAAAAGCTTGAGGCGATAGTATTTCTTCAATAGTATTTCTTTTGATCACTCATGTAAGCAAGTGGCTATGGTTCTTAATTTATCTGTATTTATCAAGGTATTTTAGCTAAGCGTCTCACGTTTTTATAAATTATACATGACTTTATACTTAAAAAACTAATTTGGTAGCTTTCAGGATCTCTTTAAATAAAATCCTATTTTTTAAATTCTTTTTATTTATATTTTAAAATTTCAGAACTTATAAATATCGTATTTAAGTAATTAAGAATAAATGAAAATAATTGCCGACAATAGTTCACAAATAAAATTTGTAACATAATATAAAATTACAGCGCATAAAAGAAGAGTGGGTCTTTGAAAGATATAAAACTTTTGAAACAACATGTACTAGAAAGCGTGCTTACAAGCGCGAATTAATTTTCAAATAACTTCATTGTTACTGTTTGTTAATTTATTTCAAAAGTATGTTAGATTTAACAAAACTAGCTGCTTTCACTGTGAGCCGTAAAAATATTTTCGCTTCAACCTCGAAGAGTTAAGGTGGGAATGTCAAACTTATAAGCAACGGTTGATAGAATTTAACGTATGAATATTTTAGTTATGTGTACAACTTTCTTGTTTTATTCACGTGCAATTCCGCTGATGACGTTTAAATAACTCCTTACGAATGTTCTATGTTTACCGAACTTTATTAATGTTATTCCAATAATACGTTTAGTTCGAGTCAATACCCGATTAGGAATTAAAGTTAAAAAATCCTTTGTAGCCTGATGAGAGACAGAGATCTCCGTTTCACATTTTGTCGTGCTTTGATTTCTGTTGGAACAATGCAAAGAAAGTTTCGGTAAAATTATGGAATGATTTGTGGAAAGCAAATGAACATTATCTAAGTAGGCATAAAATATTTTGAAACTGGGACTTGTAATTTTGTAAATTGTGTACAAGGATTGTCCAATACGTATCGGGATTGATTTTCTCTGGCCTTTGGGAAAGGAAGGAGGGCTATCGCAATGGGTGAAATTATTAGTGGGTCATATAACATAAAGTAGGAGAACAGTATCAGTTGCCTTAAATTTGTTGGAATATCTCTCAAAATGAAAATGGGTTAAGGGCTTGCGTAGATAATGAAAATGCTGTGAATCATCGAGCAGCGTTATGTCAACAAATTTTGCATTAAATTTAACAAATCAGTTGCGAAGACACTTGATATAATCTGTCTGGTTTAGGAAGACACGCCCCTGTCAAGAATGCATATTTTTGAGTGGCAAAATAAAAAAAAAAATCAAAGATAATAGGGAAACGTCGAAACTGACACGATAAGGACCCAAACCGTTGAACATGTGGCGAATATTCGAGACCTTTTGCCAGTTCATTGTTCATTTGTAAACAACTAAACTTAACGAAATCTACTGAGCATTCAAATGTGATCACTGATTTTGAAAATGCGGAAGGTGTGAATGAAGTTTGAGGAGAAAATCTTGACAAACCAGCAGAAAGAACAATATGTGACGATTTTTCACTAATTGTTGGAACGCTTAGAGATTGATCCAAGTCTTTTGAACAGAGAAAAAACGTGAGGAAATGTGTTTTATTTAAATATAGTCCGTACATCATAAGGAAAAAGGGCTTAGGGGCACACAAACACATTTACTTGACCAAAAAATCCCTGATCAGTAAACTGATTGGAATCGACATTCTTTGTCTTTTTTGATGCGAAAGTTGCGGACCATAAGGAGTTATTGTTTGCGTGACAAACACTGTGTAATAATTTTCTTGACTCAGTAGTACTCGAATGCTTGAAGATTAGGACGGCTGAGTCCGAAAGCAAATAATAGATGCATGCATGCCCCATCACGACATTGCTCACAATCACATCTCACAAATAGTGAGGGATGGTACTAGTCAATCACAACATAGTAACGTAACTCTACTCCAATCCTACAGTCCAGGTCTGGCTACTGGTGACTATTTCAAATTTAGTATAAAAACAGAGCCTAGTTCCGGACTATTTATACGTTTCAAGTGGATTTGACGGGGTCCTGAAAACTCATATATATATATACATAATATTAAGAAGTAACGTTTTTTTTTAAGATTCAGTAATTAATAAATTTGTTCTTCATAAAGTTTGTGTTAGTAATTTCAACTTTAAATTGATTCTCTATGCATTTTATAATGTATTAATATTTGTTCTATGTATGTATAACACCTTTATAATCACAAATTTAAAAATGTTGATTATAACTATCACTAAAATAGTACCTAATATTAAAAGAAAAAGATTGTGGTTTGAAAGTTATTATATCAAGGCTTATAACACACTTTACTCTTACGGTCTTAATGCAATACTTGTAATAAAAATATTTTACAAATATTTAAAAAAAAAAGGTTAACAAAGAATATGTATACAGAAATCAGTGTTAAATAGAATCTCTTTATTTTTAATAAGGTCAATGAGAGAAAAACAGAAGTAGAAATAAAAAGAGAAAATGTTTAGATTCGGAAGCCAAAAAAATTACATATTAAATGATACATTTGAAAAGGTCTTCAATATTAAAATTATTAAATACTTTTTGTTTAGTATGAGGAAGAGAAAAATTCAAATTCTAAATGATTTTAATACTAATGTAAATAACATTATTGGTCTACATATAGTTTGGGATATTTGTAATTACTAGTTTATTAAATATAAAATTGATACTGAAAATAATGATCATTAAAAATGTAAAATATTGTATTAATAGATCCATGAATAAATCTTTAGATAAAATAAATTTCGTATTATTAATTACACTTGTATACACACTTTGCACTTTTACACACACACACACACACACACACACACACACACACACACACACACACACACACACACACACACATATTCTGTTGATTTCAAAACTTAACGTCGGTATTTTTTGCCATAACTCCACGAGAAAATCATCGAGAGACATGGAATCAAGAATTAGGCATGATTTTATACTTAGCATTGACGAAAACATAGTGATATTTAAAATAGAATGCGTGCCTATAAGGATGGAATCAATCAAAAAAGAAGGCTTTTGAACCTCATGAGTTTCATTACA
The DNA here is from genome assembly GCA_019974015.1 of Nephila pilipes. Classification (NCBI taxonomy): domain Eukaryota; kingdom Metazoa; phylum Arthropoda; class Arachnida; order Araneae; family Nephilidae; genus Nephila; species Nephila pilipes. Next base: position 1,350,053 of record BMAW01034015.1, read on the forward strand.
AGGAAATGTCTATCAAGGAAAGAGCAACAGAAGCAGTATTCCAGTGTAGATATGGCCCCCCACTACCACAATGGTGGCTTTTATTCTCTCCATACTCAGTAACAGATTATCCAGCAGTTCTTGAGGTTTTAATGTCACTTCTCAATCACTATCTGTTTTCAGTTGTTGAGGTGTTCTCTAAGATATAATCCGTGCTGTAAGTAGCGCACTGATTCATCCATGATAAACCTCCCACACATGTTTTTTATGGGAGTTGAAATCAGGGGAAGAACGTTGGCAGATTAGATGGTGATATCTCTTTCTTTCAGTATTTATGAACAACAAACTGGAGTGGGCGTGCGTTATCATCCATAAAAGTAAGTCGTTTCCACGCACTTCCGGACAGAAGCACAGGGGAAGGATCACTCGTCTGACATACGTCTGCTGTTACAGACCTGTGTTGGACTGGAGACTCAGTTGCCCATTCAGTCTGCCTTCCCAAACGATAACTCCAAGACCACTGTGGGTCTTGCTTTCCGTGATATGACCGTAGAGAACCGGTCCCAGAAGTCATTCCTAATCAACTGGCGTTCACTAATCGCTTTGGCTGGCGCAAACGACTCTCATCCGTAAAGAGGACACGACTCTATTAATGAGATGTTCTGTTTTTGTGCACCTTACACCTCTCTAAACGGTTACTCCGACTTCCAAATTTCAAAAGAATACAGGTCGGCGGGCAAATAGGTCACCTTTGTGAAGGCGTGTGATCACAATAAACCGCGACATTTGCCTCTCTGTAACTGTACACATTTGTTAAGCAATGACGCTTGCTGAGTGGTATAGGTCAATTTTCGCCTGAAGGGCGATACATCGGTCATCAACTGCAGTGGTTTTCCAATGGCGGCCACCACCAACCAATATAACAGCTTACATGGGGTTTAGAAGGCTTTCCAAGCTCACGAAATGAAACTTTTGTTGATTCCGAAATCTACGGCTACACTGGTCAAACGACGTCCTTCCTCCAGCTTACCGATCATTCTTCTATGTGTGAATTCGTCCTGTTGATTTCTTCTAATCATATTTCACGAAAGAACTCACTTGCACTTGCAGCCAATGACTTGAACAGCTCCTCCTTTCTTTCTTTTATTGTAGTCTTGAGTTGCATGCACCGACCGCACGCGTTTTCTTACACTCAATACACCTATCACGTTTTTTTCCTGACATTTGCATACGCATCACCTTTCTACTGAATTGTGTGTTCATTGTATTGATCGCAAACCCCCCTGTTCTGCAATTTCATGGCTATCTTCTAAGAATTTACATTGTTGCTTAAATTTCGCATACCAGTATATATATATATATAAACAAGGTACGAATACAATTTGGATTTTCTGAAATTGAAGTATAAAATATCTATTTATTTGCATCTTGCAATGTCTTTTAAATTTCTACTGATATTTCTAATATATGTTAAGCTGAAATGATAAGCCATTAAGATTGTTTTCATAACATTTTCAAGGATATACTTTGAAAATATTTATCAGTGATAAAAGGAGGTTTGGTATATTTATAAAAATCATTGAGGTTTTAAAATCTTTTGAATTTCTCAATGCTTTTTTTTAATAATGATGTGCACAGTATGAAATTGTTACAATTATTCAAACTGAAATTCATTATTTTCAAAATAAATAATTAAAGTAATTTTATTCAATTTAAAATTTCGTATATTTATAGCTTACTTTAATTAAAAATACTTCCATTTTGTCGATATGATAAAATTAATTTTAATTAGTAATTGACACTCCCACTCAAGTGTACAGATATTTGTACGTGGGAGTGTAGGCTATACTGATAGCTATAATGAGTGTAGGTTTATGCTTATGTTTTTTTTTCTTGTAAGCTTAGCTAATTACTTTATAAATCAAATTAATATTTAGATATATTTCTGAAATATTAATACTAATTATTTAATTATTTGGGCCAGTACTTTGACGTTGTTGAAAAATAAATAAACTATGAAACACATGGGAATGTTTGGAAATAAGATTTAATAAGCCTTAATTATGTAAGTTACATAAAATGAAAAATTAATGTAATTATTTTCTAAAAACATCCTCAGAGTATTTCAATACTTATTTAAGGATTAAATTTTAATAAATCAACCCATAAACTGTATTGAATATCAGTTTACGGATTGACTTCACATACTAAAGTTCACGTACTGACAATTCATGAATTTATAATATGAAAGCATACACACACACAACAAACTTTAAAAGAATTATTTTAATATAATAATAAAAATTACTTTTAAAATAATATAGAAATAATCTTGAATTCACATTTAGAACCAATGATTAAACCTTCACCCCTTTCTTGGAGACAAATTTGAACTCATTCGCGCATATTTAGAGAAACGTGTTTTAAGGCGCTGGTGGTGACTTATTGTATCCTTTGATTAGAAAGGCAATTTTCAAATAATCTATTGTCTGAGAAATAATTTCATAAACTTTTTCTTTAAATATCCTCCCTGAATAAAGTTAAAGAATTATGAGATCACAGGAACCAGGTTCTTGGTTTAAAGAACGAGGTGCAAAATGTCAATCTAGTAATGAAACCATGGACATGACTCAAGAAATTTCGGTGAATAACTCATCTCAAGAAATAATTGGCTACTTCTTTCCCCTCATATGAGCATACTATGACTTATTTTGTGGTGCTATTAAAGAAGCAAAATTTATAAAAGAACCTCTTCAAACAGTTGATGACCTGAAAATTATTCAAAGGATGCACTGCAAAATATCTTGACAAGCGATTTTTCAAAATAAGATTTTTTGAAAAAGCGGTGGACATTTTGAACAAGTGTTGCAATTGTAAGTTCATAACTTTTTCTATATCATACTAAAAGTATTTTTACCATTGGCTTAAAATGCTTGTTTCAGATGTCGCTCTTTTCCTATAATCTATTTACGTATCGTTAGTATGGAAACTTTTTTGATTCTAAGTTCTTAAAATATTTCTTTGTGAATTACTTATAATTTTTCAATTAACTTGCACAAAACTAACGATAATATTATTATTAAATATTTTACTATACAATTTTTAATGATAAATTTCTTAGTACTGTATTCTTTAATTTGCAATAATTTTTTCTATGTTTTTAAGAACCTGCCATTTATTATTTATCATTATTTTAAACATAATAAGGGGACATTTAATTGCAAAAAGCAGGTATTTTTAGTAATATGCTATGTAGGGTGAGATAATCTCTTATTTTAAATGAATATAATTTTATTTATATATTTTTAAAAAAACTTTTCTCTGTGATTTCTTCTTAACTCCAATAAAGATAAAAGTGTTTTTAGAATGTTTTTGCTAGTGTTTTAAATTTCTTTTGTATGCTCTGTCTGTAAAAACATGAACTCAGAAACAAAATAAGTATTGTGACTTACTTTTCAAAACCAAGAAAAGGACAAGGAGAAAAAATATTGCGGAGCTATGTTGTGACAAAGAATCTTGGGGGAAAAAAGAAATTCAGAATATTTATTTTCAATTTCTTAAATTTTTTTTCTTTCAATAGAATTTTTATTTTGTGACTTTTTTTTCATCTTCGAGTTACTGAATTATTCTCCTTTTTCAAACAGAGATATGAAAATCCGATTATTTTGTGCCTAAAAGGTAAAAAGTAGTTGTAGCAAAAGTGGCTCGCGTTTTACTTTTTTTTTTACTTGGATTCATTTCCCTTTGTAAGAAAGATGGCTCTTGTTTCCAAAGATTTTAAATTTATAATCGTATTATTTTAATTTATTTTGTAATGAAAAATGAAAATAAAGATTTAATGAAAATACATAGAATTATTATAATAATATACCTCAGAAGTCATTATTTTATAAATTTTGAGAATATTTATAAAACAGTGGCATTATAGTCTTTTTTAGTATTATTCACTATTTGAATGAAGTTACTTTGAAAATAGGTAAAACTTTTATTTTTGGAATTGTTGTATTGAAGTATTTTTACTAATTCGTAGTTACACAATTTCAGTTCTAATTGTTTTGAATATAGTTTACTTCTTTCACGTAAATCATTGGATTAATTTACCTTGTTTACATTAAGAAGTTTAATTTTTCTGGATTTCTTTCTTCTGTTACTGAAAGATGAGGTTTATTAGTCTTTTGTAACTTTTGTTTAAATATTTCTTATGCTAACATTTTTTTCTTTAAATGCATATATTTAAGTAAAATTTTAATCACAACAGAAAAAAATTCTGAATTAGATTCAGAACTGATAGTGAATATATTAAATTACTACGAGAGAAGTATACGCTCAAACAGTACTGTTGGTAGAAACCAATATGGTATTATTTCCCATTTGACAAATATTTTTAATGACAAATTCTAACAGTTTTGTCATATGTTGAAAATGTTATTTCTCAATCATTTTAAAAACATGACCCTTTTATTAAATTTAAATTTGACAGATCGGAGCTTATGAAAAGTATGCTTCGAATGTCTCATGTGATAAACACTTGCTTTGATGTGCTTATGAATACAGTGGATTTTAATCACACACATAACTAAAATTTTGACCCACAATAAAATAATGAAATATGCTAAATAAACTATAATGGTAAATTAGAAATTTCTATATTCCATTTGAATATAGTTCTTATGCTTCTATATGCATTTCACTGTTAAGCATTTTTCATTAATTTCGCTAGACATTTTGCAACGGAGCCATATTAATAAATTGTCCTCTCTCGTCACTTCTCCTCTAATTCTTTTAAAAGATGAGAATTGAATCATTCATTAAGGGCATTATGGGAAACATTGGAACAATGCAAATTCAACGGTAATTTTATACGATTCAAAGACTATATGTAATTGCGTAATTGTGATTGCTCTTTGTGTCTCATTGAGAAGCAACACGGGAAATATTGGCAACATACCATTTTATTTTGAGCCTTGGTCAAATGACTGGCACCTCCCACTCCACGCCAAAGAGAGGAATTGGGACCTCGAGCAGATTTGACGTGCATCACCTTCACAACATGGCTGTATTCTAGTGACATCAGGACTCGACCAAAACACGCCGGGCGTGAGTCATGACTACTAGGTTACCGAGGCAAATTTAAATACGGTAAATTTAGATTTAAGATCGTTCCTAGTTATACGAAATGTTTAGCTCTTATCCTTCGCCGTAAAACTAATTCGGAATGTATCTGTGAATTTTAATTAATAATTCTCTAAGAAATTATGGACCCATTTATCGAAGACCTTATTGCATTAAATATTTCAAAAGAAGATGTAGAGCTTAACTTATGTATAAAAATTGTCACTTTCAATTACTTTTACCTTGAGCGTAATAACTTCTACCTTAAATACACAGAATATAGTACTGATAATTAAGTATAATTATGCAGTTATTACTCAGATTAAAGCCTAAATCTAGACTTATGACCTATTAATATCAACGCTATAATTACAGAATTACTATAACTCTTGCACAGGTTTAACTCAATTAATCTCTCTTGTGTCTCTGATTAAATCCGGCATCTTTCGTCTCGAGTTTCTAGGGAAAAAGTGTATTAAATTAATTAGAAAATACAATTATATTTCAGTTCCTATGTGTTTGTAATCATCGTTAAAACTTAAATTCAAACACAGACTCAACTTATTAGTATCAAAGCTAGTTATTAGATAATTTTAAAATTATTATAGCTCTTACTCTCTAAACCACTCTTATTCAATCAGTCCTCTTCCATCTCAAGTTCCTAGCGAAGAAGTTCCTTAAGGATATTATAAAGTACAAATGTTTTCAGCTCCTACCAAATTGTACAAATTTGGAAAATGAATCGCTTTAAAAAGCAAAATCGAAAGAGCTGAACACATGCATACCAAATGACGCAATAAAAACAAACGAGCAAACCTCCCAATTCAATTTATTCTTTTCACCATAAGCGTAGGCCTTTTGCTGTTTTATCTCTCGGGCAGATTTTCTTATTAATTTCATACATAATTAAATAACATATCTGCTTTTATTCAAATTTCCAATTAATCATGTGTAATTTGGGCTTTCTTTAAGACTATACCTTAGTTAACTTCGAAATGTATACTATTAAATTCTGGGCTTAATACAAAAATAGCGGTAAACATTTGCAACGTTCATAAATAAACGTTCATATTCGTTTGTAGTGTCCCTGACACTACGACTAAACGTACGGCTAAAACACAGCTGGGCTATGAATAAACGTCAGACAAAAATTTCGCGGCACATTTACTTTGAGGTTAAAGTAAAGATATGGCATTACAAAAATTGGAATTACAGAGTTCAAAAACATTCAAGGTACAGATCTCTCGTCATTGTAGGTATTATTACCCTTCCAGTTGGATTGACCAGGGACCAATTACAAATGATTATTATTTCATCTACAGTCAATTGAATGAAAATATAGTATCGCGTGGGTTTGAAGGAGTGTCGTCAAATTTATTCAAACAGAAAATTCGAGAGGGATATCATAAATTCTGACACCTACCTTTCATTTAACTCGACGAGCATTATTTAAAACTTCAATAACTCTTAAATGAAAGTTAAAGTTATGGAAATTCACATTCAATACACGAAACAGTTCAAAGTAAATCCAAGCCTTTTTTTCTTTCTATCACATTACGAGTAAGCAATATTTGTTCTCCCTCTCTCTCTCAGTCTACTAACCATCAACGCGCCTACAATATAGCGGGAAATAATAACCAAATTGTTGTCTTATATAATTCCTCGAGTCTGAGTGAATCTAATCACAAACAATTGTGTTTTGAGCGGGTATACCAACACCCGGTCACTCTAGAATATTCTTATAAACAATCCATCATTTATCAATGAAAGCTCACACACGGCAAATACAACTACACACGATTAATCAATATCCTCTAAGGGCTAACTTCTAACTTTTTATATTCAATTTTTGCCTTCGCTTTTATGTGTGTTTCTTCAATCAAATTTTCTGCATTTCTTTAGTTTATAAAATTTATACAGATAATTTTTCATTCAATTGGTTTCATTTTATGTAATCCAATTTATAAAAATGTCCTTAAGGTTCGTTAAAAAAATCGCGAATAGCCTAACGTTGCAAAATTCTCATGGAGAGCGGATGTGTTTAAGAGCATTGTTCAGAACAATAATCTACCATTCTAGAATACACCTATCTTCTTATAAATGATGCTACATTGCATTGTAAATGTTAACTGCAATAGGCACTAGTTCTTAGTTGTAAATAGAACACTTATTTCAAAAATTACTTTAGACTTAAAAATTAGAATTCGGTACCCATTTATGTATTTAACGTTAACTTACACATCCATAGCAATTGTACTCTTTACAGAAATTTAGACAACATGTGCCGATTTACATAACAAAAATTTAAGTATCGTTATTTTCATTCCCAAAACACAAGTGTCGCTGTGTTATTTACTCGATAATCAGTTTGAATGCTTAGAAACGTAATTTTAATCATCTAGCCAGTAAATTACTTGTAGACTTGTTAGGTTTATCGTGTGATAATTTGGCAGCAAGACAGCTGTAGAATTAATTAATATTTACTACCCGATGCAGTTATTTGCCTCTTATTAATTACTACTAACTTGTGTGAAACAACAATATTCTGGAGTTAAATTATAAGCCAGAAGTGCAAACTAATCCATTTGCATTTACTGAGTCAATTTAGAGTAGAGAACTAATTTACTAAACTTCATACGTTTATAGAAAAGCTGTATGAATTATACGCTTTGCACGAAGGATCCAATAATACAATATATAAATGTACTTGTTCGTAGACTTCTAATTGGTGAACGTGATATTCGAATTATATCCAAGTATGTTTGTATTTCTTTAAACTGCAAGAGATTTATGATATTTATTTATCAGATTAAATTTTTCTTCAGGAAAAACTATTTTTAAGCAACCTAAATTTTGGAAATGAGTCTCATTGAATATTACTGTGAGATGGGGGATGACTCAAATCTTATTACCAAGAGAAATATTTTCTCTAATTAGAAGTAACACGCATAGTAAAACTAAATATTTTGACAGTCAATCGCTGGAAATTATCTCTTTAATAAACACCCTTGTTCCGTCTCTAGAAACAAGCACCATCCAGCAGGAAAGTGAGTGTTTTTGATTTTGGTTGTGGTTACATTATCATCTTTGTTATAGTGAGATGATGTTCGAACAATTCTATCACCCGATTTATTTGGTGGTAAACTAACTATAAGTAATTACTTTATTTTTTGATAATTAGTTTTTGAATCCTATTTTAAAATATAAAGGAATACAAGCCACTAGTTTATATAATATGACTGATATACCCTGGCATACATCAAAACTATTTAAGGGAAATAAATGAGCTACAAAGAACATTTTGATATCACTTCAAATAAAAAATGAATACAAATGAAAATGTACCTTAGTTTTGCGATAATGAATGATAAAAAGAAACTAATGGGCAAAAGAAAGGAAGGAAACAGTTTTTTATTTTTTTTTTAATTGGTTTAAAAATTTTTATTCTAATTCTGTGCTAAGTTTAAATGAACTTATTCAAATGGAATTTTTTATTACAAATGTTAATAAACAAACTTTTAAATTTATAATGTGAGATTTTTTTTAAAGTAGCAGAACTGATACGGATACCAAAAATTAGAAGTAAAATCAATTTATAAAATACTGAAACTTAAATGCTTCCTCTTGAAGCTAAATAAATAAGTAATTTTGGAAGCGAAAAAGCATCGAAGAAATTTAATACTCTTAAAAATCAGATATTATTTCTATAATATGGATTATGACGATTTCATAATGTGAATATAACTTATAGCTGTCTAATATGTTGTATAGAAAAATATCAGTTGCTTATATCAGTAAATAATTCTTATGCGTACTAATACTTTAGAGGTTTCTCAGATTTTGAGGACATATCGAAACTCTTTACAATTTTTTGTACTAGATCTATGTTATGTTACACGGAAATACTTCTAGAAATATGTTTCACTGCAACCCAAATACTATTGCTTAGTATTTTGTAAATGCATCTCTTTAAAATATCTAAGCTGAACGAATAAATAGCAAAGAATCAAAATGGTTGATTTCAAAAGAATAATCAACGCAAAAATCAGAAATTTAATAAAGATTTAGAAAATAACTAATGATATTCAAAATTTATTTTAAAACAAAATAACAAATATTTTACCGTGTTTTGCTTTGTGATAGCTTTTACCAAAGATATAAAAACAATTCAGTTTAAAAAAAATTAAATTTGTACTTCGTCCCTCTCAAAAATGTGTATAGAACCGGCGAAGATGTATAGAAAGAGCAGTCAAATGGCGCTCAAGAAGACTAGATCGGGTCACGCTTGTTCTTAATCAGGTCATCTTCCAGAGAACTGAAAAATTAGAATCTGGAAAACCCAATTAAGGACATTCTTCGCCATAATGGAAAATGGCTTCATCGATACATCACAGCAATCGATTAAACAAACACGGTAATTAACACTCATCTTTCACAAATGCACCATATCTTCCTGATGAAAGGAAGTGCCCTTTTTTGTTTTGTTTTCATGGTTGTCTTGATTAAATTTAGTATGGGCATATAATCATGCTTGTTTTAAGGAAAATAGATTAGAATTGGAAATTGGTTGTTGGAAATTGTTTCATGTTGGTTGCATACTTCTCATATTGGTGAAGTTAAAACTTTATACAATGACATGAATATTGGAATAAAAGATATCTTTTAAAATGATTACATAAGAAAATGTTACACTTTCTCCACTTCTCGTTTAATTTTAATTCGTCATTGTTTTTCAAACAACAAACATGTACTGGGTGTGCTAAAAGTCATTTTATAATTTAAGATGTGATTAACGTATGGTATTTATTATTATTAGCCTTAATTTTTTATTCACTTTCATTTCTGAAGGCCTATGTCCAGCCTTGGCTAATCGTTTTGAAACGTAAGAATCTGTCAAAATGGAAGACATCGTTCAGTTTTCAGTATGGAAAATTTTGAAGGTGTTGAACAAAGGTAATGCTGAAATTCCAGGAACATCAAATCGATGGCAGTCTCAAGAGTTCAGAATGAAACCTCATTTTCCTCTTTCAGATACCACCCCACTATACTCATTTCTCCGGAAGTACCTTAAGATCGTGCATTCACCAAAAATTTCTCAATTCAAGGCCAATTCTATCAAGAACCTCAAGGAAACAGCAAAAACTATTGTAAACTGTTCTGAAAAATGTAATGAAAAGAGCCAACCTGGAACTGACCAAGGATGTTACATATATATTCGGCGGCTGATGATATTTTTACCCCAAAGAGGGAAGAGAGTTGACCTTGGATACCGGCGGCGTATCAAACCTTGATTCATTGGGTCGAAAGAAAGAAGTTGACTGGGCCCTTTTTGTTGCACTTTGACCAACTAGACTAAAAGAGATCTCTCTGGTATTATTTGTTGAATAGAGTCGCTACATACACATATGAGTTGAGTAATTTTCAATCGCGTTGAGGAGGAAATAATTGTTAAGGGTCCGACGGCTCTTTCGAACCATGGACCGTGTATATATATATGTGTGTGTGTGTGTATGTATATATATATATATATGTGTATATATATATGTGTGTGTGTATATATATATATACATATATATGTATGTATGTATATATATATGTATGTATATATATGTGTGTGCATATATATATATATATATTCTATTTCAAAATATAAGCATATTATTTTAATTTCAAACACTGTAATGTGACATACAACTCTTATGGATATAAATTAAATGAAGCAAATATTTAAGCAATAAGTTTCAAGTTTTTGCTTTTGAGTAATAAATTTTTGCTTTTAAACTAAAACTGATTTCAGTGTTTAATGAATAATACTTTTTTCTACAAAGCCCTCTTCTCTTTCTCTCCTCCCCAACATAGACCGATATAAATAATCTCTAATAAGAAAATCAAATTAGTTAACTACATCACTTTTACGCCACTGATTTGTAAAGATATTATAGTTACCCTTGAAAAGTCTTTCTGGAAGAATTCTGCTTCGTTGTCTAATTGATATTGCAATTTTTCATCTAGAGTTAACATAGATCATGACGAAAAGCCCCAGCAGTAACTCTAGTAAGGCAACCTAATTAATCGACTTCAAAGCTTTGAATCCCTGACATGTCGTATAAATGTTTCAGAGGTAACTTTTAGACAATGAAGTATGATATTTAGAACTCAAGCGACTTTTCTAATTTTTTTTTTCTTTTTTGGCATTACCGTGTCCTGGTAGTCTTACTTAACTCTCTTTTAGTACATTTTGTTAATGCCGTGTCACAAGAACTTTTTAATTTCAGCTTTATATGTATGTACTTTAAAGCATTATAAGTACCCAATCGTTATTTTTTGAGGATTTTTTTTTATATATTCTACAAAAAAAAGTTATTATTATTTGATTATAACTTACCCATCATTTAACTGTTTCACTGTTTAGGATATATTTTCTTTCAATATTCTTTGTATAGAACAGAAATAAAGTAAAGGTGTTATATCATTAATATTATTTTAATTTTTTGTATTCTTTCAAAACATATTGATTTAATAATAATTGTAAAAATTTAATAATTTTGATTTTAGTCCAGTGAGTTCGTTGTCCAGAAATCTTGTAATAGAATGCTCTGCCTGATAAAGAATTTAATATATACTCGAATTCTGGCATGCAGGCAGTTTTTCTTTGTTTTCTTTTGCGAAAGAAGTAAACATATTAATATATTTTATTTTTGTTATTAACATAATTTTATTGTTTTGCGCAGATAATTTGATTTAAGTAATTGTGTAAGTATCAATTACTTTGGATCAAAAACAATTAATTAAATTTTAAATTATTCCAGTTAGCGCTTTACATTATTATTATATTACCGTAATATTACGTAAAATTGCTATTAAATTAATACCATTAGATTACATGAATTCTTCACTAAAGTCTTTAAAATTTTCAAAAGCTGCACACTAACTTTACATTCTTCAAATTTTTTCAAAAATTTAACTTATTAAGTTTCATTTAAAATTTCATGAAATATGAGTAATAATATTTTTGTTTCCCCAGACGAAAAGAACTTTTAGGCAAAATAATATTTTTTTCTTTTGTTAAATTTATTTTTTTATTTCTTTCGGAACAAAATTACGTACCACAAGTGCGTTTAAACTACTACCTTTACAGTGATCTAATCTAGCAACTTGTTCTAAATTCTTTCCCCCCCCCTTTTTGTTTTCCGTTGCAGATGTTTTGTACCATCTGTTAAACATCTGCCATCAGGTTTTGAAAACAGATTATGAGCAACCACAAAGCTATTTTTTTCTGAACGAGAAAAAAGTAGAAATTTTCCATCATAAAACTTACTGTTTTTTGAGCAAAAGCAAGATGAAAACTATAAAATACATATTTTACACAAAATTTACTTATAACAGATCCAGCCACCAAAAGTGTTCACTTTTCTTCGTATCGTGCGGTCATGATTAAAACATACGCCGTTATTTATTACTAAAACGATGCTCAAATTTTTTGATAACAAAAATGAGAGCGGACGATTATGTGATAAAAGCTGAATTATGATGATAAATATTGGAATTAAGGCAAAGAACGATAGAAATATTGGAGTGAACAAATAATGTTCTTTTCAAAGATTAAAGTTAAAACAAACGATAAATTATTAAATTCTGTATATTTCAAGCCAAATATAATTATTGCTGCCATAAAATAAAAGTAAAATAAATCTTTACACACTAATCTATTCTTAACGCTAATACTTCATTGATAATGACTAAAATTCAAACTGAAGCTTTTGTGAATCGGTTGGAGTGATAGTATTGCAAAGGCGCAAGAGCCAGACATGGCCGTGCTGCGCAAAACAAGGTAAGGCTGTGAAAATGTGAGAAAAAAAATTGAAGGCAAACGAATGAGTTATAGTATTTGAATGGCGCATTAGCCAAATGAGGCCATATTGCACCAAAGAGCTGTGATCTGGACGCGTGAAGAAATTTAAAATAAATAAATAAATAAAAATTGGTTGACAAGAAGGAGAGTCCAGGGGTGGGTCACGCGCGTTTACCTAAGACAATAACTCCCATGGGAAAGTAAGAAATGTAGATAGGTTGCCTTGGGGTCATGGTGTCCGTACCTACTTCATTAAGGCAAGCATCCTAAGTCGAGAATTGTTTGGAAGAAATAAAATACTAATAAACAAGTTACGCATATTTAACACTTTATTTTGAAAAATAGTCAGTGTTGACATTTTGTGGTTGTACGAAAAAAAAAAGCCCACTTGGTAGTTAAATAAGAAATAAACGAAAATATTTCACAATTTACACACAATCCTGTTTTTAAAATCGTATCTCTTATTCATGGATTTGTACAGGCCGCGGTAGCCTAGTGGTCATGGCTTCGGATTCGTGGCCGACGGTTTTCCTTCAGTCGCGGGTTCGATCCTTGGTCTTTAAAGACCCTCCGTGTAGTCGGGGCTGATGCACGTCCTAAAATCCTCCCGTTGGCGTGATTTGGAAGTTAAAAGCTCGGGTGCCAGCTGAGGTGTCGTCCTCGTCACTTGACCGTGGATCAAAATTACGACGTCCGTCTCCCATGTTGCTTCTAGTGCGACGTTAATAATAATTAAACTCATGAAATTATATTTAAGTTTATGCATTACCAAACTGTTATTTCTTGTTGTATGTTTTCCAAAGCGTTTAAAAAAAATTTAAAATTAAGACTGAACTCGATTAAAGCATTAAAATTGTTGAATTCTGTTATTTTATGGAATTCAATCTGATTATTCTTTTTGTTCATTATCATTTGTTGAGTACATTTAATTTAACACAAGAAATGATTCACAGAAGTAATTAAAAATACAATTTAGGTATTTTATATAAATTTCATCGTTTTCAATACTTTCAGATCCCGTTCTATTAATAATAAAACGAAATTTCGAGAAAATTGCAAATAAATTAAAAAACGACGTATTCACGAAAAACTCATTTAACTTATTAACAGGTGATAACATTCTGTTTTGAGAAAAAAGTGTCAATAAAAAAGCGGGGCCATAAAATAAAGGAAACATGGTGTCAGGTAAAAAAATTGACATTATAATGTATTATAATTATAATAACTGTATTCAGTTTGCTGAAGATAAGATACATTTATTATATTGCTAAATTAATATTCCCAAGATATCTTTAATTTAATATTTTATCGCCTGCTTTTATTTTAATACCCGAAAAGAATATTATTGCCTACTTTACAATTAATCGTTTACTCTTATTGTAAATATAATTTAACAAATGAGTTTTATAGCAGAAATCGTCGGTCGTTATTCTTTTTGTTGTTAACATTGGCTACGTTTTTGTACTTTGGAAGGTTTTGTTCCTGAACATAAAATTACATTAGGCATTTGAAGAAAGAATTTTCTTTTAATTTTAGTAATTGATCCTGTGGAGCCTGGGACTCGAAACTCCGCTTACTGTTCTCTAATTAATATTCATTTTGAATAATTTTACTTTGTTGAGAACTAAGTAGAAAAAAAATGAAAACACATGTTATTATGAAATTAACATAGCCAGTTTCAATTTTTAAACATTCTGTTATTTACGACCATTACTACGTATTCTCAATTTTTATTTCGTCGTATACATTTCCATGTTAGACTGCAAGCATAGATTTGTCAAATAAGTAACGCATCTAAAATGCAACATCTGCAATTCATTTATTCACGTATTTCATGACAGCCAATGACATATTTTAAGTCCATTATTACATTGACGGCTGTGAGACGGATGGAAAAGCTGTAGTTTCTTAGTGTTTCTTTCTTTCCATCAATAGATTGCAACATGTTATAAACAAATGGAAAAAAGATAATTAGATCTTTTGAGTGGTGTACAACATATTTAATTTATCTCAACAGATCGCAAAGTACAAATAATAATTTTTGGTGATTTCTCCAACTACGCAGTGGTGAAAATAGCGTATCTTAAGAAGTACCTCTTTGAGGTGGAATTTAACTAATTCTTCTTCTAATTCTAAGAATTTTCATAAAGATTATTTTCTTAAAATTAAAATATAATTTTAGCGTCTACTATGGGAAAACATTTTAGTAATCTAATGATTTAAAGAATTAATTCCAAAATGCATAATTCTTCATCTAATCTTTAACCATTGAAGGAGATAATAAAGCTCTTTTACACAGCTATTCTACGAATCATAAAGTTTATTTTTATTCTGAAGTTAAAAATTCACAACTGCAATAATTTTTGTGTTTTTAAAACATTACCCTTTCTTTGATATCCTAAACAAGTTTGATTGTATGTAAACTGGCAAATTTGATATCACATGTTTAATAACATATTTAAGATCATAGCATTCCTTTCTCTAAAGTGAGAAAATAATTACTTAAAAATTTCCCTTTAATTATAAAATATGCAACAATTCAAACTAATTGTTTGTGTTTACTGCCGAGTTTTGCTATGCGTATTTATTTCTTTACTTTTTCATATGAACTTATTCAAAAATATTTTCTCTACGTATGTATAATTATTATTGCAATATATGTAATGAAAATTATTAGAATACATTTAAACTCAGAATTTAATACACCTCTGTCTTTTCATTTGATACACATATATCTTTTTTCTTTTGATTTGTTTAAAACAGCTATTAGATTTAATGTTTCAAATGAAAATATCCCCATTTAACAAATATTAATTTGAAAAATGCATAATAAGTAATTCTGTATAATTAAATAATTATTTGCGCTTTAGATTCATTTTGAATAAATTAGAATTTTGAACAGAAAAAGGTACTAGATAGCACGTTTGTGTATATAATCTCCGAAATAAGCTGTATTTCTCAGTTTCATTAAAAGAAAGAAAATTTCATTTACCCGTCAGTTAATCAAAATGATTTAATAAAAGGGAATATTTGTACTTATTTTGACACAGAAATATATTGATAATGTTTAAAATAAGCAAATTTGTATTCACAACCTAATATTTAAATTCTGAATTTTTGAATCCGAATGATTAAATTTGTATTCTTACAAGTGTTCGTTGTAAATAACCTGTTTTTTCCTAAAATACAATTGCATGAAGACTATGCATATATATGTACTTTCGGCAGCTTTAACTATTGTATTTTAATTTAATTTTAATAGGAAAAATTTTAGAATTAATATAAATTTTACAAAAAATTATATTTCGTCATTTAGATAGTTGTCATTAAAATTAATATACCATACGATCCTACTTTTTCATTAGTTAATTTCAAATAATCACAATTATATCCAAGAAATATATACAAATTGTGTTATGTTTTGCGTAATGGAAACATTAATAAGTAATAAAGAATGTGTACATAAATATACACAAAATTGCAAAAGTTGCTTGACTTTCACTCACTCAATTGGGTAGCATGAAATTCACATTACACGGGCGCAATGAAGCACTTATAAGGTTGATAAAAGCATAATAGCCACAAAAAAAAAAATAGAACGCATACATTATGGAACAAAGCACACAAAGTGTTTATTAATGGAATGTCGTTAGTAAAAAACATTATCTAATCACGAGGAAGAAAAACAAACCAAAGTCCCTTAGTAAGGAATATGATCACCTCTAACTGTAATGGTTACTTAACACCGGCTGTTCATACTCAGTACCAAATTATCCAGGATTCTTGAGGTAAGAGTTGCCACTTTTCAAGGAGCATTTGTTTCAGCTGTCTGGAGTTCTTCGGAGGGTACGATCTTACTGCCAGGTGCCTCCCCAAAGTATCCCAGGTATATTCAATGGGATTTATATCAGAGAAGAATGCTGGTCATATTCCATTCTGTAAATATCCTCAATTTCTAAAAGCTGCTCAACATTACTGGTCCTATATTGACGTGCATTATAATCCGTAAAAATTAAGTCTTGACCAATGACTCCTCGGAACAGACGCACGTGTAGGAGGATAATTTCCTCGCATTAACAATCTTCGGTAAGTGAATTACTGTCGAAAATATGGAGCTCCGTTCGTCCATTCAACATAATGCCTCCCCACAAAAGCACACCAGAACCAATCTAATGGTCTCTTTCCTTGATGTTAGTGGGATGAAAATATGTCCTTACCTCCCTCTTTAGCAATTGACACTGAGAATCATTCAGACTGAAATGGGTTTCATTAGTAAACAGAACATGATTCCATTGATAAGATGCCAAATCTTCGTGTTCTTGATACCATTGTAAACGTTATCGCCGATGGACTGCTGTTAATTTCATGCAGAGTTAAGGACGACAGGCAAATAGGCCAGCTTAAGGAAGACGTCTGGCCACAGTAAACCGTGACACCTATCTTCCAGTTTCCGTATGCAGCTGCTGAGCAATGTTGCACAAGGTATCCAAGGTATGTTTTCCTACAGGATTATATACCGGCCATCACTTGGCGTTGTTTTCCTCGGCTGACCAGCTCCAACCTTTCTTACAGATGTATCTGTCATTTGGAAAGCTTTCCATGGTCTTGAATCTACACTTTTGTTAATTCAAAACCCATTAGCAACACTCGAAAAACTATGCCTCTCTTTCAGCTTGCCGATAATTCAATCACTTATTGATTATCTTGCATCTTGATGGTTTTTTTAACCATTATGAACGTATACGATTTCCCTTACACTTGCAGAGAATGTCTGGAAATGCTGCCCTCCACCTTCAAATAACCTTGTCACCGAGCGCGTGCATTCCACGTGTTTAGAAACCATGACGTCCCTTCTGATGTCATAATGCTCATATTTGCATATGCATCATCTTTCTATTGAGCTGTCTTTTCATGATATTGGTCACCAAAAGCTCATTTCAATAATTTCATGATTATATGTTGAAAAATGCATTTGTTCCTAAAGTTTTGTACTTTAGTATGTTATGACATGGCTTACGTTAAACATGAAATAATCATCCATGAATTCTGAAATTTATAAAATATCCAAAATGTAGTCAAATATAGATTCTACTTCAATGAAATTTTCAATATCTTGGAGTCTACTTATTATATCTTAGAAGATACCTTTTCGAAAATATTTAAGATCTCGCATAAGTTTTTGTATTTTCAAAAAGATCACCAATTTCTTTTTATTCAAATGTGCCCATAGGTTGTGTCCATAGATTGATGAATTTAATAAAAAAAAACAAAATTAATTCTTAATTTATCAAAAATATATATTAATTTTTGGAAAAAAATCATTTGATTTTTTGTTTTGTTTTTAAACACAAGATTTTGACTCGCAAGAAAAACTCATTTTCACTGTCGGAATTTCGAAGCAGACCTTTCGAAGAACTAACGGTCGGTGGCCGAGTGAATTCTTAAAGAAGTCAATGTCTTCCGAAACAGTGCAGAGTATTGGAGCGGAGGTTAGCCCATGGTGAGAATTAGTAAGCTGATGACCTGAACGTTGCAGATATGAATGTGACCGTCATTTCAAGTGCTGTTTTGTTTTTGCGCATGTATCGTTAATTCGTAATAGTGCTGTGAATTAGTTTCTGCTGTTATTGTTTAAGCTGTGTTACCTGTGTATTGTTTTAAAGATTTGTGAATAAAGTGTCATTTCGCGTTATCTTCTGTGTTAGACTGAAGTCGCTCCTACATACCTAGAAAACTTTATAACTACACACACACAGATATATATATCTTGCTCCGTAAAATGTCTCTCTCTCTCTCTCTCTCTCTCTCTCTCTCTCTCTCTCTCTATATATATATATATATATATATATATATATATATATATATATATATATATATAACCATTTTACGGAGCAAGATGTAACGACAAACAAATTGAAATAAAATATTTGCTTTTATTCTGTAAAAATATATTAAATTTATAAATATATTTATAATTGTTTTAGAAAGTAAATACTTCAATTTTCAAAAAAAAAAAAAAAAAAAAATTGTTATCTGACAATGAACTAAAATTCACACACAACAAGAAATGATTAAAAACTAAGCGTGAGTATGATAATTTATCTTGTTTAAAATACAACACTCATTAAGAAGTTAGGAGGTCATTATTTTTAATGTTCTTTGCTTCACATCGTGTCATGGAATTGAAGACGCTCTCAACGGTATTATGACTCAACTCATCTCATCCAGATACAACTTTGGTATGCAAAACTTGCAAATTTTGGATCGGAGGAATTTTAACAGAGTGGCCTATAACATCCTTTAAATTTTCTTCGGGTGACGGGTCTGGCTATACTGCTGGACATGACATAGTATTTTATGGTTGCAAGATAATCTCTTGAGATAGCAGCGGCAGGAATTTTACAATTATATACTGCTGTTTGGATGACAAAAAATCCTCCACAAGTAACAACAAATAATCTATCGGAACGTTAATCATATTGCTTCCACCTACGAATGAGGTTAACATTCTAAAAAAGACAAAAGCGAAACTCATCTCAAAAGATTGCCCACTGACTTACCATATGGTGTCGTTGCCGTGGTGTCAGGGGTCTCCCCTTAATGATCTCTAGAAAAGTAATTCAGAAGCTTTGTAGCCGTCTGCTAATGGTGTTGGCACTTACAGGGTAATGCACAGAGAGAGCACCACTGTTCGCATAATGTCTGGAATTGTAGTATTTGGTGCTTCATGCTTTTGGACAATTCCTCAATCTTCCTTTCTTGTAGTTCGTGTAGCTCTCAGGGAACCTACTTGTCACAAACGATTACTTTCTTACACTAAATTCTGCTAGCAGAAAGAAATTGTAACATTTGTGCTACTGGCATAACGGAGCAATACTGCGGAATGACCATCTATCTTTTTTGCAGTTCTAAAATTCTACAATTCTCAAAGGCATATCGAATTTCAAAGCGATAAATTACTGTCAAACTGACTAGTTAGAATGAAAATTACGTGTTTTGAGAAAGCTTTTTAAAAAGTCTTTAGTGGTGTGGTATACGTTTGTTGACATTACTGGCGCCGATGCGGCAAATATTTATATTTAACAGATAAGAAACAATTTTTAATTTACATTTAACCTATGTTATGTACCTGTTTTCCTTCTGGGTACAAACTTTTTTTTATGATGAGTGTATTAACCCCTCCTGCAGGTTGACCTCTATACTAACGTTAAAGGCCCCGTGTATTTCCAAGATACGTTATACGTTGTTCTGAAATGTAATTTTTTAAGAATTTAATTAGTGAAATTATGTTATAATTGGTAAAGAGTTATTAACTACTCTTTGTTTAAGCAAATATGACATAAATTACCTTTATTTAAAGAAAATTATTAAATTTTTATTAAACTTTATTAAATTATTTAAATGTAAATAGGAATAAAAAGAAACAATATAAAATGCCCAAAGAATTATTGAAACGACCTGAAAATAAAGTAAATGTATATGAAGGAAAATTTGTTGGACTATTTACATTTGTAATATCAAGGTATAAACATAGTAAGTTGGTGTAAAACGAATTTAAACTCAGATATAGAAAAGCAAAGTAATCTTAATAACATTGCATTTGAACGTTGCTTTCTGTGAAAACATACAAGATTATTCAAAATGAATCATTTGAATTCAAAATTCCTTATTTTCATAAATAAATGACACAGAATGATCAGTAACACAGGAATGCATTGGAAAACCATGGCAATTTTATATTATGAAAATTAGAGGACCTTCACATGTTCTTTGTGAATCTATTACCTATTTCACGAAAGCTGATTTTTTTTTATTCTCCTTGTCATCTATTACCTATTTCACGAAAGCTGATTTAGAAGTTTTTATAGAGATACTTCGCAGTTGGATCGATCGCAACCAGATGACTTGGTGTCACACAACTGGCCGCCAAAGTCAGTATTACCGAAAAATTTATTTGAACTTTAACAACAGATTTCTGCTGCTGTACAAATCGTTATAACTTATATTTTGCATATCGAATTCATATAATACGTATTGTATCGTACACTTGTAGGACCAAACTTCTACATTTTCTCTTGGATGTCATGTATTACTTGTACTTCTGTGTCGTTTATTTTTGAAAATATAAGAAATTATAAAATCGGAACATGAAATCGTGTGAATCATTTTGATTAATTCTGTGTTTAGAGTGCCCCAAACATATAAATTCTATTACCTCGGTAAACGTTTGCCAAATAAAGGAATTCGAAACGGTGTGTGTTTCTGCATCATTTTTGACGGCTCTTGAACATGTGTAATTAAGCTTTAATTGATATATGTACTTATTAGTTTTTTTGAATCATGTTTCCAATAATGGGATCAGTGATGAGATAACTCTTTGTATTCAAAATATAGCTGAGATTTAAAATATCCAGCCCAATGGCACCAGAAAATTTATTATTTACGAGTATATTGTGGGGGACTCCTTTAGTTTTCCTTAACGTCATTTTATTGCATTTCCATGAGTCAAATATGCTTCATTTTCTTTAAAGTGGGCTATGCAATCTTCAGTGGAACAATTACCGTTATTTTCATCTTCTGCATGGCTTCCTGCATTCAATTACGGTTCTGTTATATTCTCCTTGTCATCACTGTCTCATAAAATATTTTTTGTTATAATTTCAATGCCATTTGGATAATTCATATGTGTTAAAGATTATTTTTCCTGACATAACTGAAAAAAAGAAGAGAATTAAATTAGATATGAAACACAATCACGTATACATGACAGATACAATGACTTCATTCAAACATTGAAACACACTGTTGGATCCATAACTTACACCAAACCATAATATTTAATAATAAAATACTAAAGATTTCTTATACCATAATTTAAAAAAAAATGCAACAAAAAAACGTATCTGCACAATTATGCGTATTTGGAAATTACTAATGTTAGGTATACGGAACCTTATAAACGCCTTGAAATTCAGAAGAAAACAACTGAAAATAGATCAAAGTGAATAGGTAGCCACAAGTAAATATATGCAGGTCCTATTAGCTCACATATATAAACCCGAATTCAACTTAAGTTTATCTTCCACATACATGCGCCAATTAGTAGTTTAAGAAATTAATTAGTCCCGTATATGTATATATATATATATATATATATATATATATATATATATGTGTGTGTGTGTGTGTGTGTGTGTGCAAGAATAAAGGTTGGGAAATAATATTTTTAATATTTAAATATTTATCCATATACTTAAAAAGTGAGTAAAATATATTATAAGCCTGCAAAGTCAGGTTGTAAAACTTAGTTAAATGCGATACATGTAACAATATGAGCATGCTGTCTAATTAAAGCAAATATATTTGTGTGAAACATAATTTCTAAAATTAAAAATACTGTTTAAAAGATAGAAAATATTTCAGTCTCATTTTTCCCCTTGAGAATTTTGTTCTTACATTAATATAGTTCATAAATTATTCCTTCTCTTTTGATACTTATTTAATTATAGTTAGACTAGTAAACAAAGTTTATTTTTCGCCTGCAATTTATTTTATACGAAGGTATAATATTACATAATCTTTAGACATGAATTAATACATAATATTATTCGAAATAGTTTGGGTATTTTTAGTCTTGTGCATTTTAGTTATGTTATTTCGTCTCATTAGTAACTTGTTTTTTTGTATGGAAACACATAAAAATAATATAGTTAAGCTTAAAAGAAGAACAGCAGACATCTTAAAATTCCTCAAGTGTAATAAAGTTAAAGGAAATATAGAATTCGATGAATTTAAATTAACATAGTATATAATCTCAAATACCCGGATTTAATCAACATAGTAATATACTATTTCAATATTTCATTCCTTCTAAGCGAATGGTTTATGTCAAAAAGAATTGTAAGTGCTTATATTCCATATTTGCTGTATGAAAAGAACTAGCTCAATCATACTCCTTTTTTTCGCTGAAGACAGATGTTTTTAGAAAGACAAAGAATACCTCTTGAAACAAAGAACACATTGACTTTGGAAAATGATAGTTTATTCAGCATTTCACTAGTATTTGTTCTTTCTGATAGCTGACATGAAGTCTTCAAGGGATTGGGGTATTAGATTTTTCTTTATTCTACATATTTCTCTTTTTAAGTTATTTTCTTGGTAGATGGGTTTCTGTGATGCAGAAGATCCGTTGAAAACGGTTTGAGGTTCATTGCTTTAAAATTACAAAGAAAAAAACTCGCCATGAATACTTTAGCATTGTTTCAATTCATTCTAATCCTAAGTTGGTAATTCTATATTTTAAAAATACTTTGATATGTTTCTCATTAATTAAAGGAAAGTAACACTTCGAAGCTTTTAATTTATTTATTTGAATTAAAGTATCATGCTTGTGTTGTTCGAGGCAATTCTAACTATTTCAGTGCAATGAGATTACAAAAATGGCAATTTGAGTTATGTTTTTCAAGAAAAGACAGTAGTTAAAACCCTTTTTGACGTTAATGTATATCCGTTTTCTTTGTGAAGTAATTACTTAGCATTACTCGATATTATTGAAATCGCAATGAGGATCGTCTGGGGAATTCGAGCTATTTATTGCTGTTATACAGATAAATTAAAATTATGAGCAATAATTTTAAAAAAATGTTTTTCAATGTACTTTTATCTACAATTCGTTGTTTGTGTTTCATGGTTAGCATAAGAGCATTTGAAATATCAAATAAGGAAATAAAAGTCACTTAATGAATGTAAATTCTTTTAAGTGTAATGTGAAAACGCTTAAAAAATAAAACGGTTTGATAGGTAGAAGCTAAACAAAAACACTCAAAACCTAATTGAATTTTTTTTCTAACTAAATTGCGAAATTTTTGCCATTTTTAAAATAGGAGAAATATTTGTTTAAAATTTAAAAAAGAATCATTGATCATTATTTTGCAATATATTGATACATATTTGATATGAAGTTAATTGAATTTTCTTTCAAGTGTCTTTATTAACATACGATTAGGGACTAATTTAAGTATATCTTACTCGGGTTTAATACACAGTGAAATTTTCCTATTTGAAATGATTCTATCAGTTTTTAACAAATAACTGCTTAAAAACTGAGGAACAATTGATTTTTTTTATTAACCTTGCACTTAGAAGCAGTGCAATGCCTCATCACGACGGTCCACATAATTTTGAGCCTCTGTCAAATGAAGGAGGATGCATGAGAGGCACCCCATTCTCCAAACTTCCTCACCATCCCAATGTAAAGGTGTAAAAATAGCTGAGTTCACTTGTTAACAAATGCTACAGTTTTATAGCTCATTAAAAATATACATTATCGGAAATTAATTTTAGAAATAGAAATGATAATTCTGTAATTCTTATGTTTCATGTTTTACTGTCTGCACTATTTTTAGTGCATAGCTATTTTTATTCTTTCGCATTAATTTATAAACCTTGAACAGAAAGCTTTGCCAATTATTTATTCACTATAGTCATCTTTATCAACATATAATGTTGCTCCGAACGCTATTTTTATAAAATTCGCGTTACCACTACTTAAAAAAGTGATGTTATCTGCAAATCTTCGCTCTACTAAATTTCCAGGGATTATCTTCTTTAAGATAATTAGATGCTATTTTAAGAAATAAGTTACATGCGTATTAACTTATACTTTAATTTCAAATTCCTGGAAAATCAAATTTTAAGTTGATCATCTCCTTTTTCTGTTATTATTATACTCACTCATATTTAAAGTTTCATAACCAGCGGCTAATACTTTCCCATATCCTACAGCTGCAGTTCCCCTGTCCAGCTGAAACGAACTCGTCTCTATGGGACAAATTTCCCCCACACTCTTCCTTTCCTTCTGGGGGAGCACAAATAAAGCGATTGAACACAGCTGACAGAAGAATTGCAACCTCCAGAAAGAAGAAGTCCCCATCGCAACAAATACTGTCACGTAAGACGTTTCCGGACAAAAAGAAAAACCCTCCCCGTATTGCAGAGGGTCCTTACACATCTACTCAACCAAGAAGAGAGACTTCGGACCATAAAAAACACAGTTTCGGCGCCACATTCAGCGTCGAAAATCCAATTTAAGAACTCGGTAATAAACTTTCTCGTTCCCATTTGAAGGGCGGGAAGGAAAAGTCCTCCAGATGAGAAGGAATTCCGGGTGCCTCGAAATTTAACAGTTTCTGATGGAAAGTTTTTTGTCACAAGTTTAGACGGTGCAGGTGACAGAAGTTTTATGGAAGGAAGCTAAGAGTTTTAAATGAAAGGGAATGCGATGATAGGGGATGATTTTTCGATAGCTGGAATATCTTTCGAGGGCAATTTCTTTTTATGAAGGAGCATGTGATAAGTAACCTCGTCTATTGCTACTAGAAATTCATTGATTCTTCTTGCTACTTAAATTGGAGCAGAACAAATGAAGATTGGTTTTATTATTCAATAAGAACAAAATTCTGTTTTATTCCCATTGTTAAATTTCTTAACCGTTATTAGAATACTATATAAAACACATTTTCTTTAAAATTAATTTCACAGTTCATAATTGTCGTATGATACTGATAAACATTTCGTGATAGTGAATGTCAGATAACTTATAGAAGTAAGTAATGAATTTCAAATGAAATATATATATATATATAAACAAAAATACGGAATGAATTTTCAATGAATGGAATATCTTTTAAAAATAATTTCTCGTT
The DNA here is from genome assembly GCA_019974015.1 of Nephila pilipes. NCBI lineage: Eukaryota > Metazoa > Arthropoda > Arachnida > Araneae > Nephilidae > Nephila > Nephila pilipes. The sequence continues at coordinate 1,375,700 of BMAW01034015.1, forward strand.
GGTTTTTCAGGAAGGAATATTTAATATGGCACTCCCTTCAGTTATTAAAGAAGAATTGGTTGATTATATTTTTCATTTCAATTAGAAGACTAGAAATGATGAATGAAATAATTATCTCTTAAGACACTTACTTTCTTTGCTATAATTCATGAGATAATAATCATTGTACATAAATTTGATTAATAAACGAACATTTAATTAAAACATTGATTATAAAATCGATACAAAGTTTGATAATAAACTTGATAAAAGCTTTTTTCAGCAAAATATATTATCAATGAACTTTAAAACGAGTGAACCTTTTATAGAAATAAAGTAACTTCGGATCTATTAGAATAATAAAAAAATATCAATTAAATTGATTTATTTAATTCCTATTCTTAGCTATTAAAACAATTTGCACAGGTTTTTCTTTTATATAAAAATAATTACTTTCAAAAATGCATTTTGAGAATTCTTTCTTAGAAAAGGTTTCATTAAATAATTTTTATTAACTTTTAATTGTTTGAAATGTTTTAGAAATAACATATCTTTGGATAAAGTATCTGTAAACATTACCAAAAATGGCATTAAAATTAATAAACATTATCTTAGGGTTCTCTCGCTTATTTCGCTTCATACAATTTTTATGGAGGTTGTTACATGGCGTTATTTGATTCGTCAATCACTTCTTGTGAATGAACTGGGACTTATGTAAATTAACAGTGAAATATTGTTGTTTAGTAATTAAGTTTGAAGAGATAGAGTTTATAAACTCCGAAGAGTTCAGTAAAGAGATACTTATTACAGAGAGGGTGAGACTGGTGGAAGTTTTGTAGTATTAGTAGTAAAGAATTAAAACTATTAAGTACTCTTTAGGTTCTGGCGTGTTAAGGGACCTGTTGAACCCATACAATATAAAAAATATTGCATTTTGAACATTCAACGATTCGAATAAAACCAATGTTCTATCTGACTGTTTAATTATTAACTGAACTTTATTTAATACCGATGACACAGTAAAAATAGTGAACGGAAACCGGATGTTGCTGTACTTAACTTGAGAAACAATTTGGAGATATTACCTACTTAGAGATTCCTTTTTTTTAAAACTTGTTACTATAATAAACACAATTTGGTTAAAACACTTAAATATTTTTTTTTACTAAGAAAACGAATTTTTAATGCTTTAAAATTTTTAATCAAAATAAAATATCTTGGTTTTAATATTTATTTATTTTAAGTTTAACAAAAACTTATTAACCTAATTGCTATTCTTAACTTGTAAAACAATTTGCAAATGTATTCTGTGTAAGTGTTCTTTTTATGTAAAAACTGTTTCTTTAATAAAAAGAACTATCTCTATAAGTTAATATATAAACATTTTATTATACCATATTCTCCATCACATTGAACAAAATGTTTTTAGTACGTCTTCTGCAGGTCCGAAAGGTTCTTTGATGGCGTTCCATCTTCATTATTTTCATTACTCTCCAAAAACACAACGTCACATTTTATAAAACTTTACAAGACATACCATGCTGCAGGATATATACCTATCACAATATTTCGTCAGCTATGATGGAATAAAGAGTTCGGAAGACGGTAAATTTCTAAGTAATCGAAGTTTCAGTCAGAAAAGAAGTCATTCTAAGTTAATGGTTTTGAAATAAATATAACAAAACCAACAAAAATTGATAATAGATGTTCCTCGATACTTAATATAAAAGTTTGAATGACTATTTAAATTTATGGTAGTTGAAAAATGAACATATATATCCTGGACACTAATTTATTATACCTTATTTTTCAAACATGGTAAACAAATGTAATATTATTTTATCAAATATAGTTTTCTAAATTATAATTAAAACATTTCGGGTTTTTTTTCTTTATCAATTTATTCATAAAACTAACTAAATATCTGATTTGAAGTGACTATCCATATTTTATTTCCGTTCTTCATTTTTTTTGGAAATTTTGCTGCAAAAAATATGATTCTATACTATACGGAAAGTTACATATTTCATTTTATAATTCATGGAATAATAATTAACGAAGGACATATAATTAAATAAATAGGGCTTAAAATATTTGCAGATTTTTTTGCTGCAAATATGAATAAGAAGTTATTAAAAACTCACGTTATTGAAATTCAACTTTGGAACGAAATCATTTTTGTTTAATAATGTGTAATATAATTTTGGTATTTGAAAATTCACTTTACCTCAAAAACATTGTTACTTAAATACATAATTGTTAATTTATCGGCAACTAAATTTACTTTCCCTTTTTGAGAATTTAACATTCACTTTTATATCTATAGCTGAGGAAGAAAATATTGTTTAAGTATGATTTATTTTCAAAAATTAAATCAAAGATTCATTACTGATGAAATATGTTCCTGAGATTCTTATTCCAAGGGAATTTAGTGACCAAAAAGTTTCTTTCGATTTCCGATTTCTCTAGAGATTGAAACTTATGATGTATTTTCAGCACTTCGAATTTGAGAAATTAGCAATCTAAAAAAAACTTTTAATGCAAATGAACAAATAAAAGGTTTTTCTCGAAGATATATATATATATATATCAACGTATTGAAAATACCAATGTAATGACAATAACAATATCATATATTGGTATTGTGACTCTTAAATTTTTTTATTTGCAAAAGGAACGGAATTGATGCTTAAAAATGTTGAAAAATTTAAAATGGAATAATTTACATTATTATTTTTTCTTATCCAAATAGAACAATATAGACATATTGATCTACAAAGCTAAGAATTGTATCAAAATAATATAATGTGTATGATTTTCAAACATTTTATTATTACTATTTTACAATTCATAAATTTCTTTTAAACCTACTCATATACCTGCTTGTAAAAGCTAATGCTTCAATTATTATTATAATCTCTTTTATTTCATTACCCGTGCACTGAATGTTTGAGATATTTATCTATTTATAGGCAAAGAAGAGAGATTTACAGCACATTTAAAGAACAGTTTTTTTAAATATTTTTATAAGCCTTTCTCAATTTTAATTTTCAATAGCTCTTGCATAAATTAAATAATGCAATTTTCAGTGAGTAAACATGTATGTATAATTAAATTTTTTTAAGATAATGCTAATTATTTTTTTTTAAAAAAAAATTCATATATTATATGATTTCAACGAATTATTTCTTCAGAAAATGACACTCAAAATCACAATTTTAGATTAAAAAAGACCCAAGTTTTAAAATTAACTTCAACATGCAGATATTCCAGCAGAATATTAAAAATTCATTAAAATTGTATAAGTTTTCCTGCTATTAAGCTTTTTTCATAGATTCATTAATGATAAATGCCGGTTGCATGTCTTATTAACAAATTTTTAAAGTTAATTTTGTTATCTCTCAATTTGACCTTTTGTTGCTAGTATAAATATATATTAGAATTACAAATATTACAATTGCACAATTAATTCCTACAATTACAATACAATAAATTACACAATTACAATGTTTACAAGAACTTAGAGGAAAACAGAATAAAAAGATTGCTTTATTCTTTGCTTGTCATAAAATCTGTAATAGGAGTTTTTAGAATGAGTATGCAGCGTCACATCACGTGACAATGTCTCATGACATTGCTCCTAATTCATTCCAGCATACTAAATATTAATTCTTCCTTTTAAAGTATAGGTTAAGTATCAAGTTATTTGCCATATGGAAACCATTTTAAAAAAATAGAAAGAAAGGAAGAAAACAAAAGAGTTGAATCGAGATTTTGTAAGTGAATTTTTGATTCTAAAGATATCTTTCACGTGTAATGGAAAAACATTTGAACAAGAATTGTAAAAAATAGTTGTGACTACATGAATAAGCATATGATGTATTTCTTTTTTCTGCATACTTTCTTATTTCCGCACAATTCCTGAATTTAGTCTTATTCAAATGTATTATTTTATTATTACTACTATACTAGAATAATAAAATAAAATACATATACTTTTTGGTATTCCGTCACTAATTCTGTTGGTTTTTTTTTACTTATAATTAGACAACATTATATTTTCCATAAATTAGTTAAATGTATTCGAAAATATCAGTAAAGTGTAAAAGTAATATATATATCATTATACGGGTCAAATTAGCTCAAATAATAATAATCAGCTAATGAAACGTTTTTCTGAAAGAAGATAAAGATATTTGAGCGAAGGTTTCGCTATATTTGTAAACACCATTTGTGAAACACATACTTTACTCAGAAATGCTCAAATTGAGAGGACTACATATAGATAGGCATCTAAAATTTACGTTTGAATTTTGTGAACTTTATAATGGACTTACAAATATTCCAGCATTATTGGGATATCCACGTCGATGTATTTACCCTAAAATTCATCGCTGGCTCAGATTAGGAAATCAAGTCTCGGATCTGACAGTAGCCTCTACAAATTTGTTAAATATAACTGGATTTTACGCTCCCACTCACATGAATTCATAAGCATCTTGAAAATGTCATAATCATTACTTCTCAGATATATATTAATTTTTGGGTTTTATTTGGATGATATTGACCCGTAGAAAATATATGAGATCTCATTAACTATGATTTAATAAAATCCTATTCGTAAGTCATTTTAACATGGAGCACTTAAGTTAATAGGAGAAGATACCTCTGTTTAAATTATTATAAAACTACAGGCCACTGTTTATTTATATTTATATAATGGTTATAAAAGGTATGAGTCTCAGCAATCATCAGAGGCATTCGAAATATTTTTATTTTAATAATCTATGAATAAAACATTACTATTTTCTTTCAAATGCTATTCCTAGTAATTTGGATTAAACTGGTGTCGAGTCTTCGGCACTCTTCTACCTTATTTAGGAAGGGTTTTGTCAATTGTGAATTAATTTCATGTATATATATAAATAAGATAACTATTGCTAACCACCAAGAATGTTATTTGCAATGGCGGATCCAGGGGGAGAGGAACACACAGGCACGTGCCTCACTGTCATAATTTTAAGTAGAGACAAAATAACATTCATGAGCAGGAAATTCCAACCAAAGAGAAAAGTATTTATTTCGTTATTTTACTTCAAAGCTAATTTTTGTGTCCAAACATAGAACCGAGCGACCTGTCGTAATGTAAGATTTTAGTTCTCAAATTGAGTTTGATTCCTGAGTTAATATTTAGTTTATTTTTTGTTTAAAGATTATGTAAACAAAAATAGAAAATGAAAAAAAAAAAAAAAAAAGCAAAGTCAACTCTTATAGACTCTTAACTGAAAAAAAAATTATGACTCCACTTCCACTGATTCCAGCGTAGCAACTGATAATAATCATATTTACATAGAACCTTCGTGCTTGCCCTGAAATATTTTAAAGAAAGTGCAGCGTTCACAAGTTCAACTTCTAATATTATCAAAATATTTACTGCTTGTAAATATACTAGAGATATTGGTTTGCGTTACGACAATAAGGGGTTAAAATCCAACGATAAATGATATAATATATGCGTATTAAGTGATTCGTGTCTACCAAATAAAATTGCAATATTCCGTATGTTGATCAAAAATGAAAAATTATTCTTTTAAATTACATTACATTAAAGAATTTCCATGAGTGTTCTACAGTCATAAATTTGGTAGTAGGTTTTGTGCATCTTATGATATATTTGGGGGTGACTGACGAAATTTGAAATCGGGGGTGGGATGATAAGGAAAATCGGTAATTACATCTTTATCTTCTTACAAAGATACCAAAGAAGATTTTAGAGCACATAAAAAAAACCCGTATAACCTCAAAAAGAATGGAATTAAGTCTCAGAGTTTGTGCTCCCCAGGGCAAATTTTTTCAGATTTACTGTTTATAAATTTTCTGATAGTCAAATATATTACACATAATTTGAAATCTTCTATCAAACGAACAAATCTACAAATGCAATTCTTTTGGCTTTTGAATAATCTTAGAAATTTCCATTGACATTAGAATAGTTCATAGTGCAGTCAATCATTTATGTGAGTGATGGCTAAGATTACATATCTGTAGATTATTTGTATTACGCAAAGTGCATAACATATGCTGTAAGAAGATTTATCTCGGCAGAAGAAATTCTTTTTTTTGAATTGTTACTTTGTTGCGAAAACGTATCAAAGGGATCATTTCCGCTTGTAAGTTTGTAACTTTTTTTTTGAATAGACTGAATATTCGTGTTTTTGCAGAATAACTTTTTTTTAACTTTACAGAAGTTTATAACATTTTATTATTATATTAAAACCTCTGATGAAACGCATTCATTAAATGGTACATGAGGACCAAATTTGAACTGGTTGTTATAAATTCAATGCAAATCATTAACTTTTAAGCTTATATTACATAAAACAGTATTATTCAATTCCCCCTTTATTGTATTGCTCAGCAGGTTATGTAAATAGTTCGATGAATTATAATTTTCATAAAAATTTACCTACTTAGGTAAACTAAATAAACATTGATGAGGTGTGCTATTTTGTTGAAAGTTTTTTTTTTTAAAATCTTTAACCAATGAGTCACAAATTTTAGAGCATATTGATGTTTTTAAAGGTATTATTTATGTACACAAGTTTTATAGAATTTATTTTATGATACAAATTTGTAGTAATATTTAAATAATTTAATCATAATATGTAGTATAAACATTTGTATACATATTTAAATCATACTCGTGGTCAAAATCTCGACCCTTTTGAAAATGTAAATAATATGTGTAATTTCTTAGTTACTTTAAAATCAGAGTTGTTTGTTCTCTTAGTAATAAACAAAAGGCTTTTTTAAGACTTCTTTGTTTGAATAAACAGTTTCTAATCTTTGTTCCACAATTTCTGATGTAAGCAAGGACAGCTCTTTTTATTCTTTGCAAATTGTTTTCTTTTCATTTCACTGCCTGAGGGTACAGTAATTTACCTTTTCAAGCTTCTTGAACAACATAATCATACTGTGCTAAAAGTAGCAGAATTGCTGCTTTGTTTACATATTTTTATTCTTTACTTAAATGTCATTATTTTAACTTCCCTCAGAGTTTTTATATTTAAAAGAGTTATTAATTTACAGGATTCCTTTTATTTCAGTGACGTGGTAAAAACATTAAATGATACCTTATGCTTTTAAACTTAATACAAAGACTCATTTAAAATTAAAGCTTGCAGTCATAACGCTTAATAATATTTATCTGTGATAATAAAACATTAGTATATTTTACTGTGGAAAAAATAAGCATAAAAAAGATGATTTATTTCTAAGAATGAGGGATTTGTTTCTATCGAAGCGGTTAATAAAAAAGAAAAGTGGAACAAATACGCAAAATAATAATAATAATAATAATTAAAGTATGTGTAAACATATTAAGACATGAATCCATTTCTTGTTAAAATATTTTTTTCATTTGAAACATACTCAATAAAATGTGAGATTTTTTAAAATGTAAATATTTAAGTTTTTTTTAAGTGAAGATTTATCTATCATGTCCGAAATGATTTTAAAATATGAATATTAAGAAATATTTGAAACATTTTTGTTAATGTAAAAATAAGTAATAAAATAATAAAATAGTTAGTTGATAAGTGAAATGTAACAATTGCTGATAGTAATAGCAATTTCAAAAACATAACTATAAATTCTGATATATTTATTTTTAATTAAGCAATGATACTTATATATTAAATGCACAGTTTTAATATAATTGTTTACAGTAGAACTTTGCTGTTTTGTTTGCTGTTTGAACGCGTGATGTTGATGAATATGACCCGAAATTGGAATATTTTTATATTTTTTTACAATAACTTATGACTTACACATTAATTTTATTTATTTAATTAATTTTATAATATATATATGTATATCAAACTAATATATATAATACATATATGTATATATATATATATATATATATATATATACACTGGTTATCATAAATTAAGGAAAAATCACAAAAATAGCGATAACTCTTTCAAAAGTAAGCCAAACCGTGCAAAATTTGCATATGTTGTCCACTAAGAGTAGCTGAGTAAAATTGCAATATGCAAATTAGTGACGCTGCACTCGGCTTACGTCGTCTGCCTGGAGCATAAAAGTCCAAGTTTGAGAGAAAGCACACAAATTTTACTGTGATTGCGACATTGAAAATCTGAGATAGCCAATTCGTAATAATGACCTCTAGGCATCATTTGCCTGAAGAACTACGATGGAGAGCCATCGGGAGACTAGAGGCAGGGCAGAGTCAATCAGAAGTGGCCAGATGGCTAAATGTGAGTCCATCTGTGGTTCATAGACTTTGGAGGCAATTTCAAACCACAGATTCGGCATCTAGGAGGTTCAGTCAAGGACGGCCAACTGTTACGACCAGTGCCGATGACCGATATTTGACATTAAGTGCACGCAGGAATAGAACCGCTACTCCGACACATCTTAGATCCTCTCTTGCTGCAGCCACCGGAAGGTTGGTGTCAACGTCAACTGTGCGCAGAAGGCTCCACGAAGGTGGTCTGTATGCGAGACGACCAGCCATTTGCGTGCCGCTCACATCACGCCATAGGAGAGACCGTTTGCAGTGGGCCCGACAACATGTCCACTGGACGTCAGATCAATGGAGGCCTGTTCTCTTTACGGATGAGTCCAGGTTTAGTCTAGAAAGTGACAGTAGACGTTATTTGATATGGAGAGAACCTGGGACCCGTTATCATCCATCAAACATCCGTGAAAGAGATGCATACGGAAGAGGCAGTGTCTGTGTTTGGGGAGGCATATCCTTAGGATGGCGCACAGACCTCCATGTCTTTCCAAGGGGAACCGTGAATGCTCAGGTTTATCGAGACAACATCCTTGATGCTTATGTGCGCCCATATGCCGGGGCGATTGGTGATTGCTTCCTGTTACAGGACGATAATGCAAGACCACACAGAGCTCGCATTGTTGATGATTATCTTCAACAGGAAACAATTACGCGCATGGAGTGGCCAGCTCGATCCCCGGACTTGAATCCTATCGAGCACGTTTGGGATGCTCTAGGGAGGCGTGTATCTGCCATCAATCCGCCCCCTCAGACCCTTGCCGCGCTTGCATCTGCTTTACAAGAGCAATGGCTCTCACTTCCTATTGAACTGATAGACCGCATACTTGAAAGCATCACACATCGCTGTTTGTGCTGTATTGCTTCTAGAGGCAATCATATTCCATATTAAAGGTACTTTTTCTATTGCAAACCGATACTTCCAATTTGTTTATTTTATACATGTGCTAATTTCTATACTACTATTAATGTCTGATAATTTCTTTTTATGTTGTTTAATACCTTACTATGTGTTGTATATTGTGGGTAAGTTTCATAAAATTCCATGTGTAATTTCTTGAGTTATCGCGATTTTTGTGAATTTTCTTTAATTTATGATAACCAGTGTATATATATA